>JAVCKZ010113069.1:0-10186 GCA_034780755.1 Lepetodrilus elevatus | reverse complement strand
TCTCTCTCTCTCTCTCTCTCTCTCTCTCTCTCTCTCTCTCTCTCTCTCTCGCTTTCCCTCCCTCCATACCCCTCTCTCTCTCATACCTTTATATACCTCCATATGTCCTACGTTACATCTCTCTCTCTCATACCTTTATATTCTCGTCCATATGCCCCACGTTACATCTCTCTCTCTCTCTCTCTCTCTCTCTCTCTCTCTCTCTCTCTCTCTCTCTCATACCTTTATATTCTCGTCCATATGTACCACGTTACATCTCTCTCTCTCTCTCATACCTTTATATTCTCGTCCATATGTACCACGGTACATCTCTCTCTCTCTCTCTCTCTCTCTCTCTCTCCCTCTCTCTCTCTCTCTCTCTCTCATACCTTTATATTCTCGTCCATATGTCCCACGTTACATCTCTCTCTCTATTGCTTTCTATTTATTAATTAGGCCTAGACTATAAGGCCCTATTTCTATTCTGTGCGGGTAAGCATTTTCTTACAATGTTATGCATGCATACTTATATCACATCTAGAAATACATATGTTACTTCAATAACTTAGAAACGTTTATAACGTGTTCATGATAGAACACTTCGCACACATCCACCTCAATGTTGCCATAGTAACAGCTAATATAGCCTAGAAACAAAGCGCTACTTCCAGAGGTTTGAAACGTATACGCATGCTTGGTGACCACCGACACCGGGTGGGGTACTACCCACTTTAGGATGATGTATGCATGCAGAAGGCATAGGCCACGATCTGCGCTTGATCGTGCGCATACTTAGTTAACTCCACACAACAATAGCAGACGTTATGACTTATGAGACGTGCTGAGAGCGCGCACGGTCACGTTAGGGGATTCCCCGTAAAAATAGCAACCGGGAAAAACCCGACAACTATAATTGACCAATGTATAATATAATTTAATATTGCGAGATATTTTAGCATTGTAAAGACATTTAGTAAATTCATTAATAATGTAGTTAATAAGTATATGTAATTGCACAAATGGTATATTATTTTAAATAGCGAAATGTATCAACATTTTCTCTCAATATTGAACTCTGTGTTGCTCTCATAGGCGTGGCTTACACGTCAAAGTCTCCGTTATCTTTTAATAAATGTTTATAGAATTTGCTACTTTATTGTATATTTATAATTTTATTTCGATTTTAGGTACATCAAGTAGCTCCAAGTAAGTTAATAATGACATTAAAGTGTACTTTGCAACAATAATTGTAGAGCAAGCTGGTACTAGAGTAGTGGATTTTGGGGGGAATTCCCGTTTCTATTGCCGCCCTCGCAAAGTTGGGACTACGGAGCAGACGGGGATGGGCAGAAGGTATGGGTGCACTGCACGGACGTATTGTACATGGAATAATAGATAGAGATGTTATGTTCACTTCTAGATGTCATTGTAGTCGTATTCGAGCAGGTGTCGGTCGCGTGCGGGACATGCTATATTTAGACATTGACATCATCGCATGTGATGAATATACATGAGTGACGTGAATGCTTTACTAGCAGCTGTTTACATTTATGAAAGACAGTCTGTATTAATTTTAGCATTTATTATTTTGATTTAACATGTCCAGTGCATAGTAGTGACCTGCACAGCGTTTGTTACGCGTGGCATTAGAAACATGCATACATAGGCCTAATTCCCGTTCTAAAACACGCCATTTTCTCTATGAGGCTATACTTGGATGTCTTCCATATTATTAAGACAAGTTAAAGGTTGATGCTAAAGATCCGATAATGAACTGTATCATTTATGGAGCGAGCATGCATAGTTTGCATACTATCCCTCCCTCATCCATTTACAGGTTGCTATAGTTCTGTTGTATCACAAAAATAGCTTGGCCTATAATTACATTTTCGTGTACTAAAAATGCAAAATTATTTATTGCTATATTGTATATATAATATGTGCAATAGTTATGCTTTGAATATGTGCAATAGTTATGCTTTGTACTACACACCTTTCACATTTAGGCCTAATACAATAGTGTCTCATATTAAAACGAGTAGGCCTACATTACACTACATTACAAGCCAATGTTGGCTGGGGAAGTAGAACAATTTTACCTACTTGTTTTAATATTAATATAGTGTAGCCTATAGTCATACCTCTCTCTATGCACTAACAATATAAAGTTCTATTTGTCATAGACTACTGAATAACGCCCGTCTTTATACACAGTGAGGGGAGCACGTTATTTAGGATATCAGTTGTATGATACGTTATCTCAGAGTGTGGAGTGTAAGATATCTCAGAGCTGTTATATATACATACACTGGGGACACATAGTATAGATACATACACTATGGGCACATATGTAACACATGGCGGCTTGTTTGTCAGTAACTAATAACACAACACATTCATGGTATTGCACAATATGGCATGATGTCTCTACTTTCGTTTTGGCGACCAGTGTGTACAAATGGCGGCTCTGTATATAGTACATAGCGCAGACTACTTAGCATAGTGCTGGTTAGTGTGGAGTACTGTGAGTATTTAGCTACAAGAACAATGCTAGATGCAATAGCAAATAATTAAACGACCTGCCAAGAAGCTAAATCATTCTTCGTATTCACACAAATGGTATTTCAGTATTTCTTGACAACACGGAAGAACATTATACATGGAGGTCAGAGGTGAAGGTATATAAGCATGACTAACTAGATATACGTATATAATGCATAGGTCATCCATAGTTATATTTTGCGCTTTCATATTGTCTCCAAATTCACCTTGACTGTTTTTATAAGGCATATTTAAATACGCAGTACGAAACGAAACATGGTTGTGACTACTCTGTATAGACTTCCAGCGGCGGTAGATTTGAACGGTTGTTGTGTTGCATGACAATCAGCTTCTTCAAATTAGAAAGGTTTACCAAGTCGTGAACCATATATGCACGATTCCTGATTCACTTCTATATGGGCACTTTTAAATGTTCGAACTTTATATATTTATGTCTATTACTTTAAAACATTTTATTTTTATTTTTTTAAATCTCGCTACTGTAGATATACAAAACAATGAAACATGAATATATTGAAAAGCAGTTGGACTTCCGGAAAATGTAAATTGATTCCCAATATACTTGAACATACAAATCAAAGGTACATGTACATACTTTAAGGTAACATACGTTTGACTTGTACGTGTGCAAAACGACCTGCTGAGCCTATCCACCGAGGCAGTTGGTGCAGCAGCTCTCATCTTTCTCCATTTATCAGCTGCATTTGAGACTATTGATCATCACATCCTATACTGTACAGTGCAGTCTACATAACTAAATTAATTGAGATACTGTACAGTGCACATACATAATTGTACAGTGCATATACCTAATTGAGATAATGTACAGTGTACATACCTAATTGAGATACTGTACAGTGCACATACCTAATTGATATACTGTACAGTGCACATACCTACTTGAGATACTGTACAGTGCACATACCTACTTGAGATCGTAAACACAAGCATCAGTGTATCAGGAAATACACTAGAATGGACCCAGTCCTACATATCTGGAAGGCAGCATTCTGTCTGCATGGATGAAACCACCTCAGCCAAGACTGAACGTATGTTTGGTGTTCGTCAAGGTTCAGTACTTGGACCAATTCTGTTCACGATATACATGTCGCCCCTCGGAGACATTTCAAGATCTTACAATCTGAAAGTTCATCTCTACGCTTATGATACTCACATCCACTGCATTGCTGAAATAACACTTCGTGAATGGCATCACACTTCCTTAATATAAACTCAACCCTGACAAAACGGAATTGCTTGTTCTCTCATCAAAAGGCAAACGCAACCAAGTCAGTATTTACAACTGAAAACACCAATGTTTCACTGTTATTCAGCAGGCTATTACTGCAGTGCGGTGAGGCAGTTCCTTTCTGATATGGTCTGCGTCCAATTCCCGCCCCTCTCCCAGGAGGTCACCGATCCATGGATGCAGGTAAGCATCTAATAACTGTACTATTTTAATTCCTTTTCTTAACTATATCAAGATATTATCAACCAATTTATTTTCAAATAACCATTAGTCTATGTTGATGTTCCTACTGGTCTCGGCCAGGTGGGTTATCCCATTGGCTCATTCGGTAGAGCGTTGGACTCGCAACTATGGTTTTAATACCAGGGGTGCGTTCAAGCTAGAATACATGAATACAATAATTTTCCCTACATGTATTGCTCGTTGAACGGCTTCTTGCGTATTGCTGTTCCTACACAGCGCACGGCCTCCAGACACGTAGTGAAAAGTAGTAATACGTATTGCTAAGCATGCTGGCTGAACGGCTTCTGTAGCAATACATATAGCAATACATATCGATACGTATTCTACCTTGAACGCACCCCAGGATCGGCAGTGGTCATGTTACACATGGCGCCCAACGCCAGTCGTCCATTCTAGTTTCGGGTTCGAATCCTGGGATCCGCAGGTCGAAATAAATAATTATTGCAAATACATGTATACAAACAATTGTGATGAAAACAGTTACATTTTCGGTGACATGGGTAAGCTATACTGTAAATATATTAAGAACGAGGATGTTATTCATCATCATTATGATCTTCTGTTTTAAGGGCGTACGTTGGTGGTTTTTGCTGTTTGTGAAAGGAATGTTAAGCTTGCCAGTTATCTCCCTGTACATGGCTTCTACAAGAGAAGAACTGTGTAAGGAACAGTGTGATGAAGAAGTACCTCCAGCCTCGGCACCTCCAGCCTCGTCACCCACAGTCTCGTCACCTCCAGCCTCGTCACCCACAGTCTCGTCACCTCCTGCTGAACCTCAGCCGAGTTCTTCATCGGTGTCGGGGGTCCATGATCAGACGGATCTACCTAATCTTCCAAAGTTTGAAGAAATCTTATCAGTTAGCACTCCAAAAAGGATGATCAAAACTAAGCGACTGTTTCATACCTGCATTCCCCAAATCCCAACCTACCGGCGTCCAATACGTCCCAAAGCTCCAACTGTTATAGTATCACCAGAGATACCAGTCCCACCAACACGACCACGGTTTAGTTTAGCATTATTCACTGAGCCATGGAATCAGCCACGATCCCTCTCGGCGGAATCTACGGGAACCTTTTCAAGAACCTCCAGTGGCTCAGAGGGCACAGCGTCTATAGAGACATCCGGACAGTCGAGGACTGTCAGTAATCAGGCCACAGAAGATAGTATCACTGATTTCGGGGACATATATGATTTCCTAGGCGATACTGGAACGGTTGACAGCTTATTTTCGGGAGATTCATCAGATCTTTCTGAATCCCCCCTAGTAGACGAATTATTGTCAGTTGGTCCTGGAACAATAACTAATATTTCAGCTATTTCTCCTCCTGGCAGCCATGAACTTTCAAGCACAGGTCTATCTCCCTTGGTGGGAGACATGTCATTAAGCAGCATTCTACACATCCCTGTCCAGCCCACAGAGATAGCAACATCCACCTCGATGATATCTCCCAGCCAGCACCCTACATCACTTCCGCGGACACTGGAGAGTTCCTCCTCCTGCTCCTCCTCTAACGCCAGCTCGCCAGTCCTCGACTCGACCTCTGACGACGTTGTGAGGATGTTTGTACACGAGAAGGACCAGGGAGTGATGAGGGCGGCGGTCTCCTCGGAACAGTCCAAGTCCGTGCTTCCACTTCTCAAAGCAGAACTGAAGGCCAAGATTCAGCTGAAGCGATGCATCTCGGGAGATTATGAAGAGGAGGTAATTGAGACAGTGGAATTCAAAGAACCCGAAACAAAGGTGAAATAGTCTCTTTTGAATTACAACGAGCTTTTCGTGTTTGTATTACATTGCTGCATAGAACTATTAGTTTTAAATATGTTATACATATGTTAACAATTAAGTTAATGAAGTAAACTTTCGAACATTTTAGCGTCATAAATTTAGTTTGTCTTTTAGTATATATAGCTTCGTATACTTCTATTTGCATTATTGGCGATAGTGTGAGTACTGCGAGTACTGAATACTGTGAGTATTGTGAGTATCAGGAGGGTTTCTGTTGGGACAGATGACATTCGAGGAGTTACAGAAGAGGGAAAGAAAGAAGGCCCAGAACCGGAGAGCCGCGCTCAAGTCTCGCCTGAGGCAGACAGACCTGGAAGAAAACATCATTACGGTATTTAGCATTTCCTCAGCCTGTCTTGCCGTGGTCGATTATTGCCGTTACTAAATGCTACTACATACCAAGCCATTGCTTGTAACGAGGAAGGAAAGTTAATTATCTCAAACAATACGTTATTTCCTGTTGTTAAATATGACCGTTGTATTGTTACATTTAGTTATCCGGAGAAATATTTTCAATGAGACATTAAGCTATTCAGTATAAATTAAAACATGGAATTATTTTGAGCTGTACTTGTGTAGACAAATCCAATGTATGCATTCTAGGTAATACTTCGTTTAACCCTCTCCCTGCTGGATGACACATGCACTGCTCTTCAGGGCATATCCGGTCGCCTCCAGCATGGAGATGGTTAACCAGTACACACGTAATCTGAATGCAACATGTTTGCCTAAAAGGAAAATTAATTTCCCCGTGATGAGGTCATCCTCTGGAAGTAATGGTCTTTAGCTGCCAGATGTTAAGTAGATGTTAAGTAGATGTTAAGTAGAGGGTGTAGTTGTTGTGTTCCAGAGACATAGACAACAAGAGAAGCTGACGAAGAACCTCAAAGAGGAGAGACAACTGCTGTTGGTGCAGAGACTGGGCATGATCAACACTCTGGATCATCATCTATGCACAGAGTGTCGTCACGAGTCCAGAGAAGAACACAAGCAAACTATACGTCGAATACAGAACAGAAAATCACTTTACGAAACCGACACCGAAAAATAACTATCTCTAAAATACATATAGTCAACATCATTCCTCATCCTCCCTATTGTTACAGCACCAGCACATATCCACGCCCGACTAGGGCGGCTGTTACGCCTTAAACAAGCTACTTGTTGTTATTACCGTGTTTCATTCCTTTCTAATTTCCATCTATATATATTGATTGTGTTGTAACTCCCGCATCTGTCGGCCAAGTGTAAACAATTCGATGTATCATATACCTGATCGTAATTGATATATGTCGCAAATATCCAGTACGTTAATTATGAGACAATTCATATATTGATAACTGGTATGTTCATTTTATTAAAAGCATTATGATTGTTATCTCAGCATATTTGGAAAGCTTGTCAATATTCTGTCAGGATGACGTACATGTGTGTACACTTTGAAACAAAGGACGTGGGAATATTCGATATGTTACAGCTTGAACTTGTCAAGTATTGTGGGATGTATTTATGGTGAGTCTGTTAGCTGGATTAGATGGATTAGAAGCTGATATTTAGGGGATAACGGTCCACTGTTTGGAATTCAGACTGTATAAATTGATACCGTCTAAATTGAATTGAACACGCGCAAATATTTTAAACGATGTCTGATTTCGTGGGTGTGTCGTATTTTGACCAATCGTTGTAGGTGATTCGTACAAGTCATGTTAGAATGTTTGATTAGACTGAGAACAACAATAAGAACAGAAATCGTGTTAGTATTCCACACTCCATGGCAGTTCTTGTGACCTTTGTGACATGTAGTCTTGATAGTATTAACAGCCAGGGATGATGCTGTTTACGTTTAAAGCTGAACATTTACCTATACATAATTACTTCTGCAGTTATGAAGTATCCATGAAGGGTTCATTTAATGCCATGTTTACAATAGGTAAGTATAATCATTAATATATACAACAAATACAATATCGAAATTATCATCTTTTGGTGGAATAAACCTTGTATACAGTTTTTGTTTGTTTGGTCAATTGAGAAAAGCGATTTCAATGACACTTTGTTTTAATTGTACTCAATATAGGCCTACTACATGTATCATATCTTCCTGCAAGATTAATTACTACTGTTTGTTTTCATTGTTAGTTGTTAATAAATATTCAGTTGAATAAAACAGGATTATTCGCACATTTTGCATACGACAGCCTGTGATATTTGCACTACTTGGACAATGAAGAACGGCATAGATCCAATGTAAGATGCTTCTACTGGTCTCGGGCATGGGTTACACCTTTGGCTATTTCCATTAAGCGTTGGACTCGCAATCCAGCAACTCGGGGTAAAATCCTGGGAACGGCAGGTCGAAATAGATCATTATTGCAAATACATGTATACAAACAATTGTGATGAAAACAGTTTGCACCATATAGTGCATTCAGCGGATATAGCACCTATCACAGTATCAGAAGATGCAACTTTGCCTACATCCGATGATGTTCCACTGACCATGCTGTTCCCCACTGGGAGTATCCGGCACCATTCCATTCACCACTACTCTCCAGACAGAACCAGCACTCCATTCTCAGTATGTCCAACCGTGTATTGTCTAGAAAATACGTACGTCTCAGATAACATGTAGAACTACAGTTAGGATATTTGAGTATTCAGAGTATACTGTAAATCATGAAATTAATGGGTCACTAATTTAATGAGACTTCTAGATTTTAGACGTAAATGCGACACCAATAAAATGCGAACGGCCACGTCGCCATACATGTTTTCCTCAAAGTCTTGCCTTTACCGCGCAGCAATTAAATGCGACAATACGGCGGTCGCATTGTTCGTATTAATATTCTGCTCGCATTAATTTCATGATTTACAGTATACGTGATAGGACGATTTGTCTAACACTAGTATATCAAGTTATAAACACGCGTAAGTCATCTATATTAAATGAAGAAAAACATTGTTTAAATAAAAAGAAGCTTAGTGAAGCTAGTCGTTTCCTAGTCGATTAATGTTTCCGAGTTCATCAAATACACACAGAATAACACCCACTCAGAAATAGATACATTTTTAATAACAATAACATTGCACACATGTACATAACAGAAGATTGTGTGACGGCGGCTAGGGCAGACAGTCGTACTGTATGTTACCTCGGCCGACAGCACACGAACAGTAGCGGTACAGTGTGTCGCCCAGTCTGTAGGGGAAGAACGTTCCCTGGTCATGGCACTCACCATCGGCATCTCGACACCCTGGGAAGTATACAGTTGATGTCATATACGTTATAGTCACGTGTATATGTATTTATAAACTATAAAACTCACACACGCACTCTCACACACACGCGCGCACGCACACACACACATACACACACACACATACATACACACACATACATACACACACACACACACGCGCACGCACACACGCACACACACACACACACATTCACACACACACACACACACACACACACACACACACACAGAGTAGTGGGATGTAAGTGTAAGAAAATACTTCAATGTCATTCCTAAAGCAAACTGTGTACTGTAACAACATACCATATCTGAATCGAGTATGGCTAAAACGTCCAACGGCAAAAACGTCAAAAAGTAAGTTTGCTAACACGTCCAAATATGGCGAAAACGTCCAGAATAGAATTGGCTATTTAAACGTACAAATTTGAAAATCAGTTTTAAATTTAGGTTTCTCTGTTCTTGATTATCTACCCATTGTTATTTACGTCCGCTTCAAAGACGAAGTGGACTTTACCTCTCGACATTCTGATCCAGTCGCTTTACTACTATCACTAACACATACTCGTGTAATATAACACTGGGCATACCATTACGTAATTAAGTTGATTACTAAATACCAGTCCTAATGGTTTCACCAAGTTTATAGTTTCACACGTTATTTGTGTTATGTAGAAACTAGGTCCAATGGACACAAAAGCACAATCTATGTTGACAAGTTTTACAAGAAGAAAAGATGTCTACGTCTGCTTACGTCCTCCCAGAAGAACAGCCTTGTACACCACGCCAAGCTGCACCTCCTCCCGCCGACAGATGTACATGTAGCAGTTGTGTAGCCACGTAGACCCCACCTTGTGGCACTTGCTCTCAAACTGACAGCCTGGAACAACACAGTATAGACCTGGAACAACACACTACAGTCCTGGAACAACACAGTATAATAGACCTTAGACCTGGAACAACACAGTATAGACCTGGAACAACACACTACAGTCCTGGAACAACACAGTATAGACCTGGAACAACACAGTATAGACCTGGAACAACACAGTATAGACCTGGAACAACACACTACAGTCCTGGAACAACACAGTATAGACCTGGAACAA
>JAVCKZ010113058.1:0-10186 GCA_034780755.1 Lepetodrilus elevatus | reverse complement strand
TTTTTAGACGTACCCAGTTTACTGATTTTGGTGATAAGCGTGTAGGTGAAATGTGCATGGCTGTTGTCTTTTTTACGCACCTTATGTTGCATCCCGATTTATTACCCGTGAACCATGCTGAACCACATAATTAATCTCTGAATCAAACAGAAATTTAAGGATTAAGATTTTCTGTGGAGTTTTAGTCAACCTAAGGCCTAGACTTCCGTTTGCCTATCACCGGAAGTCCTAGTTTTGTGTGATATTCTTCTAAATTCTAAAAATAGACATGACTCACTTGCACTCTATTCTTTCACTCATATCACAGCTTGTCAGTTTATGGCATGAGGAAACCCGTAACATCTGTAGCGCTGAATGTTGCAGTTAACCTGTGTGCACTGGCTGGTACTGACAACATCTGTAGCGCTAAATGTTGCAGTTAACCTGTGTGCACTGGCTGGTACTGACAACATCTGTAGCGCTAAATGTTGCAGTTAACTACTACTACTACTACTAGTACTACCACCACCACAACTACTACCACTACTATCACTATTCCCACTACTAACATTTATAAGAAACAACAATAACAAAACAAATAAAAAAACGTTTCATGACTGGGTACGTTTAGCTGAACCATGAGATAACAATCCCAACATAGCCAGTGTTTGTACTAGCCAGGAAATCCTGCTACATTCATCATCAATGTCACTCCTCTAACAAGAAAAGTTCACCAAAGAGTGGCGAATTATCACTAGTGACAAGACAGCAGTTATCAGTTTTCCTCTATTTGTCCCACAGGTCGCTCTAATGCCCACCCTCACGCACAATTCTCTTGCGTAACCTCTTGCATAATCCGACAGAACACCACGCGGTTTGCATCACAAAGGCACCAACATTATCGCTACAAATACGACATTCAACTTTTCGTGATACGACTTTTCCATCGATTATAAAAAAAAAGTTCATTCTGCTCGAATCGTTAAAAGATTGCATGCTGGGATACCGACTCCAGGATACTTGGTTATTATGAGAAGAGAAATCTTCATGGTGAGAATTATGTCACGTGTTTATCTGAAGACAAGGTATCGGGTTCAATATGCCACAACGAGGTCACGGATTAGCTATATTTAACTGCGTTAATTCACAGGAAAAATATTTCTCGTGTCCTAAAGAATTCACTATAAAGACAACGACCCTACCTCTGACTCCTACTATTGTTTTCTCTTACACAAATTCCAAATAAATTATATTTACTGGAAAGGGTTACGGAGTAAATTACTTGCACTAGCAAGATGTTTGACCCCCTAGTGACTAAACTAATAAAAATAATTACGTTTTCTAAAGATACGAAAGCATGGCCTCCTGTTAATTGCCTTTCTTACTGACATAGACAATACCTCGTCAGTTATAAGAGATTACAGACTATCTTTCCTAAATGAATGGAATGTTGTAATTCCGAGTGACAACTGTGTCGAAGAAAAAAAAAACGAGCAAAGTTTACAGGAGTACAGCAACTTGACCACTGCCAATTGGGCAGCATAAGCTGATTTTTATCCTTTGGAAAGGAAATTTGACGTTAAAAAAATATTCATTTTAGTTCATTTACCGATGTTCTACATGATTACTATTTTGGTCTAGAATTTTTGGCAATGATTTACGTATTTTCATACTTTTATATATTTTTTTAAAATACTCTTTAATTATTAAATAGTATTGTCGTCGCATATGCGTGAAATATTTCCGCAGCAATGTAAAACAATAATAAATCATGAGAAATTGTATACGCATCACTTCATTATGTCATGATAGGTAAGATGAAGATGAAACTGACCAATGGAATTACGAATAATTGTAATAATTGTAATAATTATTATGATTTTGATTTTGATTATTATGATTATTATTATTATGATGATGATGCAAAATAACAACAATAGATTTGAAAAAAGAAATTCCACATATTTGTATTTAGTTTTCAAGCAAATTCTCAAAGATTCAGTCACATGTATAACATAAAAATTACCCCACCTCCTGTATCATCGGTAGAATTATTGACACAAATCCCTAATCACGTGTTAGAAAAAGTCTGTCAATTTCAAAGCCAATTTCTAGCAGGCCATTATTCAGCTGTCACTTGTAAAATATTCTGCTAATCTCTGGCAGTAAGCCGGCCATATTAAAGGCATATTCATGACAAGATAAAACCAGAACAATGGGTTTATGTCATTAAAAATACAATACTGCTTGTAAGACAACTAGTTATATGATTGACAGCTTTATCCATTTGACCAGTTTTTCTATAATAATCTAGTGAATTTTCTTATATAAATCCTGTCTATATAAAAACAACAACATTGGAAGCTGATATCCCAGGGGAATTTCAAAGAAATATTTTATACTTTGTAAAAAATAAAAAAACATCTGAAAGGAAAGCAATTTCCACGCTCCATGTCAATCCATTATGTACCGCTGACGGCATGAAAATGTTATCACTTTCCAATCACCGCTTCCCAGATTTAATATTTACAACACATAAGCCGAGCTTATGGTATTTTTGTCCTGGGGAGCCCATCCAGTGGGGAGCTAGCACAGTTACTAATGCATAATACCCACAGATAATATTTTGACCGCGATGACACTAAACGGAAGATAAGACATTCAAGTAATTACCGGACCTGTGGAATTGAATCTACAGCGATCGTTAAAAGGTCGTCGCCGGCACCATAACATCGTAATCAATTTCCGCAATTTTGCAATATTAGCCGCGGAATCCTCAGAAATTCATTGATGGTCGTTGGCTCTCCGAGGTGATCTGACGCGGA
This sequence comes from Lepetodrilus elevatus, assembly GCA_034780755.1. Classification (NCBI taxonomy): domain Eukaryota; kingdom Metazoa; phylum Mollusca; class Gastropoda; order Lepetellida; family Lepetodrilidae; genus Lepetodrilus; species Lepetodrilus elevatus. Next base: position 7,382 of record JAVCKZ010113058.1, on the reverse strand, counting down.
AGCCAATTTTCCGACAGACGGACAGCTTCTCCTGTGACCCGTCACCACAATGACGGACGGTAATTACTGCGGTGGAGACGTGATATCCACGTGTCGTGGTGATGCGTATGACACGTCCCCACGTCAGAGGTCACCTGGTTAAACCAAGTATAAGTAAGACCCAGCCACTTGGCATTATTATTGTTGTTGTCCAACGACCGGCCAGGTCATTCATCAAACCCATTATTTAAATAGCTGTGCTTGTAATTATATTACTGCGAAATCTAACGTAATCTTTCACAGGTATATTTTTAAAGTTAATGTAATCTTTCACAGGTATTTTAGTTTATTATTATTATTTTGTAATTGGGATTTACAGCCACTTTCACGATTCTTTGACTTGTATCACGGCTTGTGACTTAGAGCATGAGGAAACCTGCAACATCTGTAGTGCTGAATGTCGCAGTAAACCCGCAAGCATCAGCTGGCAATGACAGACCAATGATGATAACTGTATCGCGTTAGAAAGGTAATTTTCACAAACATTGATGCCGGGCTCCCGGGACAGGATTTGAACCCAGGACCTTTGGCTCTGAAGTCCAAACGTTCTACCATGCGCTGCAAACTGCCCCATGGGTATTTTAAAGTTATTTCCGTCAAATTTTATTGTCTATTGGGGCTATCTATGGATTCCGAGTTCACTTAAGTCTATTCTAAAGAATTACAAAATGGATAAACCAATTGATTAACCAATAACTCATAGATCCTAATTTATATCTGACATTAAAAAGGCTTTTATCAGATGCATTATAACCTACGTAATTTGTATTGAGTTCGTCACGCCAGATTTATAACAAAATTAATTTCAATTTATCAAATTGAGCGTAAATTTAGGGGGATGATCAATAGACCAATAGATCAGCAGAGAATACGACAGTGAATATGACAGTGAATATGACAGTGAATACGACAGCTTTAGTCAAGACCGCTATATCTCCCTCGCTCTAAAAGAAAGAAATCCACATAAAAATAACAAAGCTATAGAAAGCCATCGTCTGGTTTCATATTTTTGCTTGAGCAAATCAAGGCCTTCTGTGTGAAACACAGTAACGGTAACCCCAACACTTAGTCATGGACCACCCATTGTTACGGCTGGAGCTAGACTATTAGAGTTACACAGTTTCATAGACATAGAGGCAAGCCAATGATAAAGTATAAGTTCACATAACAGATGCTATCTTTGGATAGTTCACAAACCATGCTAGACAAATGTATAGAACAATTCCATTGCTTCAATAGAATTACTAACATATTAGACCAAGAAATTGTAAAATATTTTTAAATGGATTCAACAAATTGAAGTATGATCTATTGAAAAAAAAACCACATAAATTGATAAGGTATGTTAACTGCATTTTCCAGGATACTATTTCAATGAGAATTTGAAATTTGAAAGAAAGTAAAACTTTTGTATGAACCACTTTTTTATTTGCTAAACCATCCATCAAGTTACAGACATCAATGTCTTGAATCTGTAAAGTAAAGATGTTAGTGAGATTCATTCATAACTTTCTTTTTGTTATATTTTTATAAGAGTGAGATTCATTCATAACTTTCGTTTTAAGTTATATTTTCATAAACGTCAATAAACATTTTTTTTAAACAACACTTTTTAATCTGGAAGTGTTGTCGCCATAGATGACAAATCTAATTCACTGTGACAGATCACTGATGTAACCATGTGTGTTAACCCTTCTTGATAAAACTGATTTATTTTTTACAAGAACATGTTGCAAATTTCATCCTGCCCTAAACTGACAAGCCGTGAAAGAATCTTGAAAGCGCCTCTGAACCCCCAATTAAAAAAAAGTCAGCAGTTAATGTGTTAACCCTTTCCATGCTCGAGGCAACCAGAGATGCTGTATGGAGCAGTGTCTGTGCCTAATCCAGCAGGGAGAGAGTTAATACATTTTCAACCATAAAAATGTGAACGCGCGAATTTCTTTAATATCCTTGTCTAATTATTCTAATCTAATTCAGTGACCCATCAAGAGCATTGATTCTAACTTCAAGCGGTGACTGAAATACGTCTTCTTTTAAAGCAAAGTTCTTCAATGGGGACATTTTATTCGATTTTGGTGCAAAGTACAAATCAGAAACGTCTGAAATTCATTCAATATCCCAGTCGTAGTGTTCTCAATGTTCTATTAACTTTTACGCACTCATTTTGAAACGTTTTTCATGGTTCATTATCAGCATCAAATCAGCAATGCTGATTGGTCACTTTCCAAATAAAAATGTCAGTAATACTAGGAATGATCACATCTAGCCTACACTCAACTCCGCCATTTTGTATGCTAGAAGCAATTTATAAAATACATTTTATGAATAAAGTAAGGCACAAGAGGGGCTTAACCCTCTCCCTGCTGAAGGCAACCGTTGATGCCCTAATGTGCAGTGCTTTTGCCTAATCCAGAAGGGAGAAGGTTAATCCTCATTACCCCTTCAATGATTCTTACATTTTTATCAGTTTCATCCGACATTATACAGTTGGGTTTAAATAATGGATCATTTCACCTTCTCAACTCCCTGGGGAGTATACAACCCAAGCTGTCATTTAAGGCACTAGATGATTGCACAGTAGAGCGTATTTCTTTTATTTAAAATATAAATGCAAATGCTTAACCCTTTCCATGCTAATGGCAACCTGAGATGCCCTAAAGAACAGTGCCTGTGCCTAATCCAGCAGGGAGAGGGTTAATGGTAAAAAATGGGTGAAAGATTTTTCACTGCGATGCTAAATTCAATATTCGCTCATTGCATCCTAACCCAACGACATAGAGGTGATGGTCCTGTTAAGTATAATGATTGTAGTGCTGCTACAAGATTTGTAAGGAGGATTTTTACATCTCAAGGATAACTTTTCCAAAAATTCGGAAACAACCTGATTCGTAGATAGTAAAAATTTAATTGCTCTGAACTTAAGTAATTTAAAAAAAATCAAGCTCAAAGCATTTACTGCAACTGTGATTACTTCTAATCAGCTGATGGCAATTTCTGTCACACTTCATGTACGTCAAAGCTCCTGAACATCTCATTTGTCACAAACCCACATCGGGTGCCATTGTAACAGGACCATGCCCATCCTGGAATTTGAACCTGAGTTGCTGGATTGCGAGTCCAGCACTCTACCAATTGCCGAAGGGCTAACCCTGCTGCCTGAGACCAGTAGGAGCATCACATATGACAACTACATATGCACGACCGGAAATCTCGGATAAGGGTACATTTCATTGATGCAACAAGAAGCAGCCCCTTTTACTGCAGGCTGAATCAGAAATTTAAAATGAGTCATTAGTAAACTAAATATTTCCGGTTATCATACAATGTAAAAAATATGGATAGACCTAGATGTGAATGAGGTTGATGTAGTATTAAGTTCTTTGAACACACGCTCTGATAAATGATAGGAACTCGATCAATACTACTTGGATAGAAACTCGATCAGAAACGTTGGACTTCCTTTTTTTGCGATTGTGAATGAAATGCGATCTGAATTAATGGGATAAGAGAGTACCGTGTAACTAAGAATATATCTGGTGACAATATCAGATGACACAAGCTACACCATTAGTAATGACAATACATGGAGTAATATGGAAACCACGATTGTACAATTTCAATAAACAGAGATCATTCACTACTTTAGATTTATGGGAATATTGAACTTTGACCTAACTGAACTTTGACATATCTCAAAAACAAATGTCTAAAATGAATCAGAAAACTTCCATCACAGTATAAGATTTTAAATTTTGTTATGAATGAAGATCCTTTCTATTTACTAATTGTTTGTTTTGAATACAGATTTTATATTTGGTGTATTTTGGTGATGCACAGTAATTTGCATAGTACATAAATACTGTATTCATAGCGTAATGAATCTTTCCTAGAACTATGTGTTAGAAAAAAACACAAAACTGAACTCCACACAGCAGCCATGTTGGATTTGGGGGATCTGTATACGTCAATAAATTATGTCCACCCACTATTTCACACCAATGACAGATAACACATTATTTGTATTTTTTTTATCTCTAGTCATGTCAGCCCTAACGAGATGTTGATCGAGTCGTTTTTGCAATGGTATCGATAAACAAGAAAATAATTCCAAGGTCGAAGATTACAACACACAATTATTCGCAGTTGAGATCTCACCCACATATAATAAAGAGCTGAGCAAAATCAAATGAGACGAATCATCACGTAATACAAGTGAGACGACCATTCCACAAATACTGTTTATGGCAGTCCAAATATTTCTAAAAAGTAAGAACAGGCAATTTTTCTACTCCACGCATGTAACTTCATATAATAGCTTTAATCAAACCAACTAACCCTAGAAATGCTGACAGTTTCAATAAATCCCAAACCAAACATGTTCTTGCCATATAAATGTTTATACATTGTAAATACCTCAAGTAAGCCATTGATATTAATGCTAAGGTAAATAGCGCAGGTTCAAACCCAAGACTACCAAATCTATAGTCCAGCGTTCTAACCATTAATTGCAACATTGAGTTGCTAACAAGATTAGAAAAAGAAATCACAATCCATTCCATTCCATCGTGCACGAGTTGTCAGCTCCAGTTCAATTCTCTTATAAAAGTACAATATTCGGCATTAATTGGTAACTTAACGTCACTTCTCTCGTCACATGACTTTCTGGACACATGTGAGCGTAATGGAAGGCATGTCCATCTCGAGATATGACGCGAACCAATTCATCAATCCAATAACAGAAAATTTCTCGCAATTTCACTGAAATTTGAAAAGTGAATGATACCTGCCACAGAATAGCGACATAAGATCTCCAGGGATTACTAAATAGTACTTTTATGTGGCCAAATAGTAGCTTGACCTGCCAAATAGTACCTTGAGCTGCCAAATAGAACTAGAAAGTAGAAAAATACTATGGTAATGACTGTTGACGTTCCAGCACAGTCACAACACTTGGCATGGCAACAGACAAGATTGATTTCAGGGAAAAACAAGCCCAGGGTCAGGGGGCTGGAGGTCCACAACCAGTGCAAATAAATCCAGCCCTGGACAAATAAATCAGCAGATTTCCGCAGATCCGTGGAAAATTGCCATGCATTAGTTTATGGCCAAGGTTGGCGTTAATACTTATAAGGGGTTTACCTTTGAGCTACGTCTTTTCGGAGCTCCCCACCTAAATAATTTTTACCAATTTCAATAACAGAATAGAATTATCTCCCTTACCTCTGGGTCCAGGAACAGGTGGCAGTGCGAGGTCTTGCCGTCCCGCCCAGCTCGTCCTATCTCCTGCACATAGCCCTCGAAGCTCTTGGGCATGTTGTAGTGTATGACGGCCCGTACGTCCGACTTGTCCAGTCCCATGCCAAATGCCACCGTCGCCACCACGATCCGTAGACGTCCCGACATGAAGTTGTTCTGCACGCGTTTCCTCTGCGCGGGCGACAAGCCGGCGTGGTACGTCTCGGCCATTTCCACTTTCTTCTTGCTCCTGCTTTTGGCTTTACCCTTTGGTTCTGCATAAATGGTGCATGGGTGTGTAGAGATGTGTCACATTGATGTCAAGAGGGTTGAGGAAGTTAAGGGTTCCGTGTTTTTATACAATATTTATTTGAAAGTTTTCTGGGATCCAAAAAAGTTGTTCCAATAAATATTGTTCAACATTTCTTTTTAAAGTAAGGGTGGGGTTATTGTGGTAAAGGATGGAAGGGATGGAAGAGACGATAGAAACACAATGATTGATTGAATTAATGTTTTAATGTTTTACGTCGCGGAATGAATGAGTTACATATATTCCAGACATGCAAGTGCCATTTTCATATTAGCCTAACAAAAATCTGGGAGCCTATTTTTTAAATGTTCTTACAATCGTATGACAATCTTAACAATTTTTATATTATGGCTACAAAGTTTTCTTAGGCTAAGTAAGAAGTTCGAAAGAATGTTTCAAGAATAGGCCCCAAATGTCAATGATGTCACTCCTCTGTGTTACCATCATGAGTAAGATCATGAAGTTGCACATGAGTAAGACCATGAAGTTGCACGACCATGAAGTTGCACATGAGTAAGACCATGACACGAAACCATGAAATGTAAGTTTCATACCAGGCATGGCAACAGACATTTGTAATTTCAGCGGGAAAACAAGTCCAGGGTCGGAGGCGAACAAATCAACCCCTGGATAAATACATAATCTGATTTCCGTGGATCTGCAGAAAATGTCCATGTCTGTCATACACACACAATGTGTTTGATTAATCTTGAGAATTCTATGAGCAGCTGCAACCCGGCCTCAAGAGTACAAAAACATTTTAGTACAATTTTATGCTCAAGCTCAGATTTTATATGGATATTTGTGAACAAAACTTTTAGTTGAGCATGAATTCGTACTCAGAAAAGTTCCGTAAACTCGGAGCCAGGCCTCAACTTCACAATGACGATCTACTGTGGCCTCATTCAACAGGATCAGCCTTGGTTACCTGCAGGTTTTGGGCGGTCATCCTTGAGACATGTGCGAAGCAGACTGGCCACACGAGTGGTGAGCTCACGGCGGGTGCAGTAGATGATGATGGAGTGGCAGTCTTGGAAGCGCTCGCCCTGCAGTAGGTGAATGAGAGCCTGAAGCAAACAAGCAGTCACGTAGAATAATAACATACAAATCTGAAAACAAAACAAAAAAAATATTTAATCTGTTGCCGACCAACTTTTTGGTGGAAAATGTTTCATATGATAAAGGTGAAATTTTGGATAAGATGAAAGTGCTATTTTCTATGAAAATATTTTTTAATTTGTCCAGTAATCACATATTTATGGCAGGAGGACATATTGGGCATTAACCCTCTCCCTGCTGGATTAGGCAAAAGCACTGCTCATTAGGGCATGAATGGTTGCCTTCAGCAGGGAGAGAGTTAAACAAGATTTGAACCTGAACATTTATGCTTTTAGTCTGATGCACTACTGCCGTGCTATCTTGTGTCTCTTGCTAATGAAAAAATAAAATAATAAAATGCTGCATAATCCTATTTAGGTTTCCAAAAGTTAAATCTTTACTTTGACACCAATATATCCACACACAAAAAAAATTATCACAGAAAGAACAAAAATTATAGAATTGTCCTACCTCATCTCTATTGTCGTCCCGTGATACAGAAAGGACGAGGTTGCGGGGAATCGGTGGTCCTCTAATTGTTGCCTGGTCAACATCATCAATCCCAAGATGCTTTGCGACATCCAAAGCCGTCGCTTTTGTTGCGGTAGCCGTCAGACCAAGGAAGCACTGACACCATATTTCTCTCGTAGAATCTGGTACAATAAATTAATACAAAAAAAAAATAAAAACATTTTTC
>JAVCKZ010113047.1:0-10186 GCA_034780755.1 Lepetodrilus elevatus | reverse complement strand
CATTTCATCTTAAATGACTCCTGGAAGTTTAATAATGATGTCTAGACCCACATTTTATGGGTCAAACAAACCATTAGCAATAGTTATACATCAAGTGACTCAGATAATGCAAGCAGCCAATAAAAGTTGTTTTTCGTCATATCATTTGCATATAGGGTAGATTTAGGCCCCACCACACCCTCCCAGAACTAATTGTTGCTAGACAATCTTTCGTCCGAGACGTCACTCTTAGCATTGTATTGCTTTCGCGATTTCGCGCGAACTCTAGCATTGCTCTAGATCCTTGTATTGTATTGAGATACCGCCCGAAGTTGGCCAATATCTACCTAATGTAAGCAGGAGTAATGCTTAGTACCCGTTAGTTATATACTTCACCGGGTGCAGAACATATCATTGTGAGAGGTAAGATACATAAAATATAATTGTGATAGGGAAGAAACATGATTAAATTACCTCTTTGACAAGAATGATGATGATTGGCGTCACATGAACCCGTATTGCATTGGAACCATACAGCAGCTGTCTGTAGAAAAAAAACGAGAAAACACGTGACGTAAAATAATTCCATTTGCATATTACTACAGACACATATTACTATTAGTATGCATTATTTCCTCTATTAGGCTGACACATTTAGGTTATGGTATACGTGCGCTGTACATCTCGAAGTCATTTAGAGTATACTTCATGATCAAATCTAAACGTTTAATTTAACGTGATCACGGTGAAAGAAAAATACTTCATAAATGGAATGAAGATAGAATAGATTGCATATTTTGATACGGAGATCAGTGGTGTTCTAATACTATTTACTGTTAATATTTACATTATGCTCATCTTTATATCATTTTATTGTTTGGCTTTTCATAATATTAAGTCATTGAGTTATGTTATAAGTGATATAGGTACAAGGTATACGTACGCTTGTAGCTGTTCATTGAAGGACAGACCCTTTTGGTTGTGAAAGAAAGAACATCGTAGATCTTTTTCTAAACCTCTGCAATACAAAAAGAAGCATTCATAATTGTATTCTCTCAGTATTCTCTCACTGTACTTATGAATTCATAAAATATCAAAAGTTGCAGACAAGCACATATGTTAATCCCTGCAGGTTTAAATTTAAAGTTTACAAAATGTATGTCGTTGTAAAGTAATAAATCATTTTTCAGACATGCGACATAACTTTCTATTTCGAGCTGCGTGAGTGAAAAATAACACTTGCGGTATAGATTGTTGAAAAGCATAGGCAATGATAGTATGTGTGTACTAATAACTAACTAACTAACTAACTAAATAAATAATAAATTATCTACAGTTGTTTTGCAGGAATGGCGGAAGAGTTCCCATGTCTAGTATAAGAAAGTGAAGGAACATGAGGGGACATAGCACAGTTTATCATTATGAACGGTGGCTGTATAGTCCGTAGAACAAAGTACGTTTTGCACATGTTCCATTGTCTATAATGTGAGGTTGTTCGGTCACTTTCGGTTGCAGTCCAGACATGTGAGCTGTTGTTGATTTTCATACTTGTCTTTGACCCTATTTAGCTCATTTTTGGCCCGATTGACACCCCCCCACCCCCACCCCCGTATTTCTCTGGATATATATAACTGGTCCTTTATCTACAAGGGGATGTAAAGCTAGTGCATGTTGAACCAATAGTTTTGCATCAGCAGCCTCTCGAACCAAGCTGATTTATATGATAAATGATAGTGGAACAGAACCGTGGTATGCCTCCTAATGACGTCATTAGTTCATGGCACTGTCACACAACCGGGTCCTGTAGCGGCCATCAAGGGTTTGGGGTCACTGTCTTGGGTCACTGATTGTGGTAAAAATAAAATCATACATGAATCTAGACACAACACCAGAGCCCCGTGCGATTTGACTCTCTTCCTAAAACAGAAGGATCTTCTGGAAGAGCTGTCTTCCGTAAAGTGTCCGAACAGGCAGAAGACAGAAGACAAAAGAAAACATTTGGCGACCGACAACATTTCGACAGATTATCATCAGCTGATCATGGCGATGCAGTTCGATTATTGCGAGACAGGACCAGTTATTCTAGCCAAGGGCCTCTGAGTGTTTGCCTTATCAAAGTATAGACACGTTCGTTGTCTATCAGCTTAATTTAATTGAACACGACAGGTGTCGCCATATTGTTTCAGATGACAACACCTGTCTTCCATCGTCTTCCACTCGCCAAGTGGAAGACGCGGAAGGTCTTCCCAGAAGAGAAGACGGCAAAACGAACAAGCGGAAGATACCTCTTCCACTTCTAGAAGTGCAAATCGCACGTGGCTCTGGTCGTATGCATGACTTACTTGATTTCAGTTGCCCGTGAGCATAAATGCTTGATTTCAGTTGCTTGATTCGAGTTAAAGGTCGTATATAAGACTTTATTTCAGTTGCACGTGAGCATGAATGCTTGATTGAAGTTGGACCTGGTCGTATGACTACCGGTATGTATGGTTTCTTTATTTGAGTTGAAGGTCCTATGTACGACTGCTTGATCCTAGTTGAAGGTCCTATATGTACGATTGCTTTATTAGAGTTTATCGTACGATGGCATGATTGGAGTTGCTCGTGAGCACGATTGCTTGATTTAAGTTGAATACCGTGTGCATGTTTGCTTGTTTGGAGTTTAAGGGCGCGTGCATGATTGCTTGCTTTGAGTTGGTCGTCACACGAAGGTAATTAAAACGAAAGTTTGTGTATATCTGCTGGGTGTGTGCGTCATTTCAAAGTAGTAAATTTTTCCGTTGCATCGTAACGGCGAGGTTGGAATTTGGCAGTGCATGGTGGCAGTAATATCTACAAGGTCACGATGACGAGCGAAGCAGACCGTGTCTCATTGGTTCCTCGTATCACGTGACATAAATATGTCAGCAGCAAATATCGAGATCATGGAAGAAACAAATTCAAATTTAAGTTCACAATATTTATTAGGATCAACCATACCATAAAATATACATACAATATCAATATATAACCTGTTTATAATGGACAATTCCGACACATTATTGCCGCTTACGAGTAATATTTGTAAAAATAGAATACTTCTCATAATTTTATGTAATATGATAATACAATAAGGCATTCATTTGACATTAATAAGTATCTCATGGCTTTTTATAATAATAATACAATAAGGCATTTATTAGACATTAATAAGTATATCATGGCTTTAATGTAATATGATAATACAATAAGGCATTGATTAGACATTAATAAGTATATCATCGATTTGCGTAATATGATAATACGATAAGGCATTGCTTTGATAAGTATCTGATATATAAGCACATGTTAGACACAGTTGAATCACCGAATGCTAAGGCATACATTTAGGCACGTTTTATCGCAGGCACTAGACGCAAATGCAAATAATGTACATTGCATCAATCATATAAATATGTATTCATAGCATACACATATACCTCTTGAAATACGATATAAATAAATAGGATTCTGTGATGTAAATACTTCTGTAAATCGTTAATCTGTTTGCTCTGGCTCTGAACTATTGCACCGTATAAAACTCAGTGATTGCACATATTAAGAGTAAAAATTAAATAAGAGTAGACATAATCTGTTAATAAATAATATATCAGAATTCTAGATAAATACCTTTGATAAATATGAACTCTTTGAAGTCAGTGGGTGCATATATGCATAGCTATATCCATTTGATACATAGGCATTTATAAGATCTGAATAAATAAGTATATAGATAGAACTCTTTAAAAACAACATGAAACAAAATATATAGTCAACCCAAAAGTGGCCATAAATATAAATAGATAAATAATACGACTAGGAAATGGTGTTCAGAGCACATTGAATGGGACTAAATCATGGTCATGCAAATAGAGACTAGCAACAACACTTTAAGGCACTTTGTGTAAACATAAATTATACTAAAATGTAAATAAATAATTCCTTTTAAATAAGCAAATTGAAGACTAGAACATAACACGGCAACAATAAATACAATGAGGACTAAAACTGAAGACACAAATGATGGTATTATTATGTCTCGGTGACTAGCACTCGGCGATGTTTGTTTGTAAAAAGAACAAAATAGAAATAGAAATCTGTGGTAAACCAAGGAATAGTATTGCAGTAAATAATTATGACTAGGTGAAATAAATTATTAAATAAATAAATAAATAAAACTCTGACAATAAATGGTGGACATTCAAGACAAAGGCACGTGATTCGGAGATATCTTCCATATAAGGAAAATGTTCGACGGAATGTCTGACAACTGCGTTAAGTCGAGTGACTAACAATGTTATTAACAAACGTTAGAGTGACTCAGAGGTTAAATCTCAAGCAACTTCAATCTGTTCAGTAAACATTTGAAACGGCCCAATATGGAGTTGGTGCTCGCGTTGACTCCCTCCATAAAAAAATACACACTAAAGGAATTATGATTTAAAGCAGAATCAACGGCTGGAACAATGCAAGACAAAGTCAATACATGTTATTAATACTGACCGAGTATTGATCTATAATTAATACAATGGAAAATCATGTACACAAACATTGCTGGGACGGGATCTAAAGAATCGATCCTAGGCTGTATAGAGATATGGCTAGTCATGTAATCTGACGACTATACACTTCATAGCGATACAGACGTACAGGGTTAACACGGGGTTATTACAATAGTACTTACGACCCAGGGTGAGGGTGGGTTTCGATTAATCATGGAATAAATATAACATGGTTTTACAAAGATGGAAATAGTCACAGTCCAAAAATATAAATGCCGTCCAGGATTCGGTTTTTGATTTCAGTAGCACTAATGTTCACGATACGATGTTTTTCCTTTCACACGATAATGTCTGTTTGGTCACTGTAGGGCCAGTCTGAGTTCGAGCCTAACACGGCCGAGATACCGGAAGCTGCAGTAGAATAACTTGCCTGTTTTCCGAGGGGTGACACTTATTGATGTGCCTTGTCAAACCGGGTGAACTGTAGAAGGTGCTCGTGCAGTATTTGCACGTGTAGACGTCTTTACTGTGAGTGCGCACGTGCTTCTCGAGGGCGATCTTGTTAGGGAAGTTCAGGCTGCACGAAGTGCACGTGAGTTCTTTGCTAGCAGGGCCATGCTGTGCCTCGTGCTTCGTCCGCGCAGGTTCGTTGAGGAATATCTTCCCACAAAACTGACACGGAAGTGGTCTTTCGCTAGCGTGGCTGGCAACGTGCTTCCGTAAATAAGCCTGCCTCCGAAACCTCTTCCCACAAGTGTCACACTCAAATTGTCCCTCCTCGCTGGAGGAGTCTCGACTGTCAGGAGACGACAGAGGAGATAACAGTTTACCATTGTGTCCGGTCGTCTGCTCCACAGAATCACCATTGTTGTTGTTTTCGTTTGATGTCTGAGCTGCGGGTAAGATCTTGGTAGGCGAGGCCGTTTTGTTCGGCGAGGCTGCAGATGGTTTGGGCTTATGCCACCGCCGGTGTGAAGCCAGATTTGCCGGGCAATTGAACACCTTGTCGCACTCTGGGCAACGGTACTCTACGTGTACAATACGCGAGCACCTGTGCTGGGCAAGCTGAAAAGCGTCCAGGTAGAATTCTTTACAAAGTTGACAGACGTAGTCCCCGATTTTGTTCTCAATTTTCTCGATATCAGCCCTCGCCTCTGGGGTGACTTCGACGTAATTGAAACTTGGCTCGATGTCACCGCACACAATCCTACCACCGTCGTCCTCGCTGTCCGAGAAGTCGCGGATGATGGTCCCAGAGACGGGAGACGTCTTGTCGATGTCAAAGTTGATCTTCCGGGCGGCTTTGGGTTTCTTGCCCGCGTTCTTCTTCACGCTCTCCGCGTTCCCGCGCTTTCTGTTGGGGGAATTCGGCGATGGTAGTCCCGTTAGGCTGTCGTTCCGGGCCGTGAGTTTATGCGGAGAGTTGTCATTACACAAACTGAGCTTGTCGAAGGACGTAAAGTACAGCGGAGACTGATGGTTCTGGATGGTGCTGACTCCGAGGGGGCTGGGCACGTGGGCGACGTTGTTGTTGTCGCGGTCTTGGAAGTAGACATCCTTGTCCCGAAATGTCATGGAAATCGGGCTAGCAGAGTAGCCTGAGTCCGGAGAACCGAAGTTGGTGTATAGGTACTCATGATCAGAGCCGCTGTCGCTTCTGTTGTCGTCGTCGGAATGCCTCTTCTCCCGGTAAGAGAAGGCCGTGTTCTTGGATCTTTTCACCAGAAATCCTCTCGGCATCCTTGTGTCGGTGAGATATCCCAGTAGTTAAGGCACTTGAGGTGATGTCACAACAAAGTCACAAAGGTGGTGACATAGGGGGGTTTAAACCCCGTTGTCACTAAGGCATGCGAAAGTCCACGAAAATAATAAACAACGAAACACAATTTGAGGGGGATCGCACCAAGTTGAGCTGTAGACGTTCAGTGCTTGAGAATGTTGCTTGCACCGAAACACAAAAATTGTCACTCAACTTTACGAAATGTCTGCGAAGAAACGAAATATGCCAGTGTCAAGGTATCACAAAGGAAAAAACTCCTTTGCAGTACTTCGAAATATCAGTGTTGTTTCTTCAATGTTTTGGTGTGATCCGTTTTCGTGTTGTGAATATTGGCTTTATATAGTTGGTGGGGCCTCTCATTCATATGTAGATCGCACGCGCCAAGCCCCGCCCTCAAGCCTGTCACGCGTCCATCACGAGCCGCTAGAGCAGACGATTCTTTGTTTCCCGCGCTCAGAGTAGTCGTCGTCTGCTTCGTACCCACTAATACACTCCATTGTATTCTCACGGGGCGATATCGCAACTTGAGCGCTGATTTGCGGAGAAATGAAAACGGGATATCTCCGCTACCGTCGTCGTTCAATATTAAGAAGAACAATTGGAAATTTCGCTTCCTTGTCTCCGAGCCGCATAGTTCTGAAATTTGCCGACAAAGACTCCCGACGAAAGGCGCGTTTGCCCCTCAATAGCGGTTTCGTTGTTAAAAATAGATGATCATAATAAATGCCAACAATGGATACAGTTCCGTTATTCGATACAAACTGCACACAAGACTTCTGATTAAATGACTATAGCCAAATTCAGACGGCACACACTCGCCGCAAACATGTTCTAAAGCAGTGCAATGGGGAAAGTACTCGCTGGTTTGATTAATTAGAATTAGCACATTTTATCCCCAGAGCGGAGGGAATTTCAGCAATTATTTGTTCCGTTGCCATTCACAAGGCATGGCTTTTGTTATTATGTGGGCAAGGGATAGTGAATAAAATCATACACATTGACCGAAGAAGCTTTCTCCTGGTCAAGGGAAATGCTACAGTAATTGACACGGGGATCAGGCGTTATTGGACCTCACGGCGAGACGCTTAATAACGATACTGCCAAATTACTATAGACCAACGCATCAGGTATTTAGTTATACGTACAAGATTATGAGACATAAGATCGGTTAATTTCCTGGATTACTGCGTATTCTTTGTTTTAATACCACCACTGAGGGATATTTGTGGCTTTTGATTTTGTCCCTAAACGCTTGTGTTAAACGTACGAGTTTTATCATGTTTATAGTCCAATTGAGATGACTTAATCGTCGGTAAATTTCCGAGTGATTATTACTAACTGATTATGAATGTAGTTTTCGCTGACGTTTCCTTTTAATTAATAGTATTAATATTATAAGAAAAACACATAAGAGGATGGATGCTAGGATAACGTAATGTGGAGAAGAAAAAAAATATTTTTTATATAATATTTACATACCGTTATGCACGTACGTATGTGTGCAAAGCATTACACGTACCTTGGCTAAAACATGGATAACGTAAACTATTCTGAAAATATTTAGATTTATTGACGATAGCAAACGTGAATTCCGTTATTGCCATGATATATTTAAATCAATCATCTGAACAGAAATAGTTTTCTCTGACTAGCTTAACTATACAAGTGTGTCAACATTGTCATTATTTCAGTTTCATTCTTACGACAACAGCTGCTTGCTTCCACATAACAACGAAGTACCACATACGCATAATAATTAATTCTCGTTCTCTTTGCAATGGAACTTAGCGTCATAGAGTCTCACCATAGAACTTGCATTAATTCTTTATATACTTAGAATTCTTGTGAAAAGATTTTGTTAGTAGTTTGCAAATGGCGAAAGTCGTACATAGCCATAATACGTTTGAACATAATCATTACAAACATTGATAGAAAATAATGTTCGATCAATTCCAGCGATATTTCATGTTTCAAGAAATAACGTTATTTTTTAGAAAGGCGCGCGAGCGCGCACGCGTTGTAAATTTGCATACAGCTGTCGCGCTCTCGTTCGTTTGGCCCAGGTGTGCTTGATACAAGCAAAGAGCTAGCACTATACGCACAGCCTTGTGAGAAACGATATCCATTGGCAATATTTAGGATTTGGGAAAATGACATTTAATTGAAAATGTCAAAATCTTTATTGATCGCGAAGCAAGGATTGTGTATGGTGAATTGGGCGTAACGCGGTTTCTCTTTATTAAGATTTTACCTAATGAAAACATACTTTTAGGAAACGCGCAAAGCACTACGCTGATGGGAAATGAAAAGCTACTCACAATCGGATTCATTAATAATGAAACGGAATGTTAAAAGCATATAAAAATCTTTGAAAGAATCAACAAATCATTTTCGGTACATTTTTTTTTAAATGAAAGATTCTCTTTTCAAGTATCGGTAACTCGAGAATTCTGTAATTGATTGCTGAAAGAAATCTTCAAATGGATGTCGATCTTTATCTTCAGCAGAGGGTCGTACTAAGTTAAACACACCTGCCTGTTTGAATTTAAATTGTTAAAATTGATTGATATTGTGTAGTATACTATGTATAATACTAACAATGTAAGGCAAACAATTCTGGTTTTTAAAATTACCAATGCTTAGATGTTTGAAATACTTGCAACAAGTTTGTGTTCAAAGTCATTGCTGTTGGATATTATAAAATGTATGACACTATCTCAGTAAAATGGAAAACATTCTGGATTTCAAATTACCAATGGTTATAACTTAGATGTTTGAAATCGTACTGGCTACAAGTTTGTGTTCAAAATGGTACTTTGAACAAATTGTAACGTGCATCTAGATAGCTCAGGAATGCATGTCACAGTGTGTCTTGCAATGTGATATAGATCTAGTACATGGCAATTAGCTGCAATGCAATTCTAATTTGAGGAACTGTATCGCACATACCATAAGGATAAATGACAGCAAACATTAGCAAGAAGATTTATCAGTCCTATTATCTTGGTATACATATTTTAACTATGAAAGATCTATTCTATCATATATTCTATCCAAACCTACTTATACATGTACATATTATCTGAGTGTCTTTACATTGTAAATTCAAAATTAGATAGCATTTCACATGCATTTAATAAGACATGTATACATTGAATTGCAATGTTGACTACGTAGTACTTACGTAGTTGATTATGGTTAAAAGTCTAGGAATGCATTCTTCTCTAAATATTACTGTATAGCTTCTTCTTCTTCTTCTTCGTCTTCTTCTTCCTCTTTTTCGTCGTTTTCTTATTCTTCTGAGTAAATCAGTATACATTTGCGTACATTTGGACACGTACATTTTTTATTTCTTATACACACTTGTATCTACCTCACTGTTCAGCGATTTATTTGACTTTGGCCATCTCCACTGGTAGTTTGTAGATGATGATCAGTGGTATGCGGTTGACATTTCTGGCAATTGTCTATAATGTCATCAAGCATTATCAGATTATATCAGATTATATCAGTCTCAGAAGATAATTTTACTATTTACATAACGTAACAGACCACAGGATATGTAGTATGAATTATGTAGCAAACAGTTATATATATATATAAATATTGTAAATGCATAAATTAAGATGGATTCTCTCAACCAAAAAAGTAAAAGATATAGAAAACCTATCAAAGTTTGTATCCGTAGTGTAAACTAAAGAAAACGTAACTTTCCATGTTCATGTAATATGTAATATTATTTACTGTCTAGTGTGTAAACTCGTGTAGTGTGACCTGAGTTGATAAGTTATCTATCATCTATATAATTATACTGAAAGAAAAAATTAAAGGAACGCATGTATTGTAACACGGCATTGTTGCTAAGCGGTTCTATAACCTTTCCAAAAGAACAAATGTGCCCAAATTT
>JAVCKZ010113036.1:0-10187 GCA_034780755.1 Lepetodrilus elevatus | reverse complement strand
GGCAGTCCACAGGACAATACCGGTGAGCGGGCTATCAAAAACCCTTAGGGATCAGTGTCTCAGGCCCCTCCTCGGCAATCCCCTATTCTAGGACCCCTATATTTCCTTTGCCCCTTTAATAATGCTTACCGGGGGAAAAGAGAAAGTTAATCGAGTGGAACACCTTTGCCGACTCCCATTGAAAATATAAACTTGAGATTCTTGTGGGTATCCACTCTCATATTCACCCACAAAGACATAATCTGTCTGTTCCTTTACCCAGTAATATAATCACCAGTTTTCACGGAACACTTTTAACAAGATCAATGTAAGCCTGTTCATGTTTCTGTGCTCTAAGCAAAGACTTTTTAACAAGTAAAAGCAATTTTCATCCAATCTAAATAGCTTTTGTCGCTGGACACTGCATTAAAATTTGTCGGTCACAATGATGGTAGAAAAACATCTCCTTTGTTGCAGTGCCCTAACATCAACAATGTTTATATCCCTGATTATAGGTCTCTGACTGTTGGGAGAAGGAATGTATCCAAATAGATAGCATAGATATACCTATTAAATGGACTGACCATCATTTTAATAACTAAGTGGACAGTTCCATAGATTTCTTCATGATACAGCTTGCACGGACAGGATTCCAGTTTTAAATTACAATAGATAGAGTTACAGAAGTCCGGACACCACAGGGGACCACTGGGGAGACCATAATGACTTTAATGTATCCGCCAATGAACTAAAACACCAAGTTACCAAACAACAGTTGCCATGTTCCATATGACATCTAATTGTGCCGTCACACAGCGACTGACCTTGGAATCAACGTGTGAGCTATATTAACCTAAACACAGATCACTTCTTGAAATTTACGTCCTGATACTTGCACACTTTATCTTATCTGGATTTGCCTTGAAGACGTTGTAGACGCACCATTTAGCTTTCATCAGCAATGACAGCACGCCTTACATCTGAGGCTGGTTATCATGCTCGTATCTTTAACATCATAATCAAAGATCAATTCGGAAGAGTTTTTTCTGAAAGTTTGGGTGATACTGAATGATTTACCGAGTTGTAGAATTTAACGTTTTTGAAGACGTAGACCACACATTTGGATACTACATTCAGTCTCGTAATGTGTAAACATATATTGCATTGAAGTTAAAGTGGCAAGACCATTTTGCATAGGTTAAAGGTCACTAAAAGAGTTATTACATATTCTGTTACAATAATATTTCCCCAACAAATATGATTTTTTTCCCCCTTTAGAAGTTTTACTTCCGTAGAAACATGTTACTTTGCTAATGAGTTGCACCTACTCTCTGACAATGGTTAGCACCATTCTGACATTTAAATCAGTTTTATGAGGAAATTCCCTCCCAGTGTCTCCTAATCCTTTGTGTTCACAACAAAATGGTGGTCTGATGATAAGAGCAGATCAGTCCATATTTAGAACAAATTTATATATTATAGACAAGAGCACTGTTTTTATTGGTGATACAGCATCATATTATTATTGTACACTAAACACATTTTTTTCCCCTAGTTTATTTCAAGATGTAATATTGCATGCAAAGATGACCTTGCAATTTTATCTTAAAAACATTCCTATCATTATAGTTTTTAAAGTGATAAGAGAATCATTGCATGCAATATGTATTCACTGACAAATACTATAATTCACCTAATGTATCAAGAAAGTAACCCTTAAGTAATTTATACCTACATGTTTACGTGCATTGGAACATGTTTGTAATTATAGACTTGATCAGCATTAGTCATCCCACTGTTGTGTCTATTGCTAACATATCCATATAAATTTCTCTATCCACATAGTATAGCAATGCGTTACTACAAACAAATAACATTTCTGCTGTTTATATTTCTTTTTAATAAAATGATTACCATCAACACCTTAGCTTCAGACAGAGGAATAGCATTATTAATTCTACCAATAAAACAAGAAGTAGAAAGGTACGATCTATTTCAAGATGGAAGGTATTTTAACCATCTCCCTGCTGAATAAAATTAAACTGTTCTATTTCTCCATGTGATTGGGCAAGTTAACTCACCTTCAGCAGGGAGAGGGTTAATGTATTACATCTAGGTGATATATTTTGTCTATGTAAAAAAGGATGCACTGATGTAGACACAACAACAGATGATAGACATAATACTTATTTTAGGATCAAATCTTGTCTTTCTGAAACATTAATAGCCAGATTACGAACGTTATGAATCATAATTTCAAATCAGTAAGTACCATTATCATTCCTGAAGACAACCTTCATATAATTTTCAATTTTAGAAATAAAAATATGTCAAATTATAATTAATTGTTTCTTTTCAATTAAATAAATGAGTTGTAGTAGCATTGATTGTACCACATAATTGGTAACTAATTCTATATTACCGGTAATCTAAATCAAAGCATACCATTTAGAAACATTCAAGAGAATTGCATTATCTTGATCACATTTGCACCTGACAGAAGTATAGTTATTATATATCTGTGATAGCATCATCAATCTAGAATACACAATAATTGTTAACTTTCTTTAAATATTACAACCAAACAGCTTTACCCAGCATCTGAGGCTGGAGAAGGTAGGTAGTCTTCTAGTTTGACCAAAAAACAACAACATATTAATGTTTATGGAAGTACTGTAATATTAACACTATAAACATGATAAGAGACCATTTTAAATTATGCTTAATCTGACTAACGTGAGTGAGTGAATGTCAAATTTAACGTCACTACAGAAATCTTCCACTCATTTGTGATGATATCTGACTAAAGAATATTATGCTAAACAGTAATTAAGTGTCAAGTCATTGCATAGTCATTATCTATATATACCTATATAGCCATGTGGTCACGATATATTTACGGTAAGCATGTTACAGTTTGCCTAAGCTAAGTGTTTGAGAGTGACTTGTGTCTTGTTTCTGTGACAATCTCCAAGGCCGGGACTACCTAGGTTGTTGCAACAATCCACACCACATGGGGGTAATACTGAAGGACAAAGTGTAGCAAAACCACATTATGTATATAGAATATGAACACATATCATAATCAAAACTACACTCCAATGGGTGGAACCTATCAGACACAGAAAGGAATAGAACCTTTTAAATAATGTGTAGGCATTGTAAAGTTCTCTGTCATGTAAAATTGCCAATAAAAGGCGTTAAGTAACAATTATCATGTGTTATTGAACACAACAGGGTATCTTGTATTGTTGGATACCAACAGTAGGAACTTCTTGGAGCCAATAAATGTCATTTACCATTGGATTATCCTGAATAATGAAATACCAGTGGGTATCCTGTATCATTGTATACCGACAGTATCAAGTAGGTACTTTGTAGAACCACCAAATACCCTTCTACCATTGGATTATCTGGTATTATAAAATAAAATATCATTCCATACCAACAGTACCAATTAGGATTTATTTTGGAGTTTCTAAATGCCCTTTACCGATGGATTATTTGGTATTCTAGAAAGCCAGTAAATATCTTTTACTATTGCATATCAATAGTAGCACAATAGGAACTTCTTGGTACCATTAAATGCCCTTTACCAGTACTATGGAATATCTGGTATTGTAAAATATCAGTGTGTATCCTGTACCATTACATACCAATAGTATTAGCATCAAAGGATTTATTTGGAACCACCAATATCCTTTATGATTGGATTATCTGGTAGCATTGAATACCAGCTGATATCCTGTATCATTGCATACCAACAGTATAAATTGTGAACTTCTTGGAGGTACTAAATAGCCTTTTACCATTGGACAATCCTGTATCACTGTTTACTATAGGGTTTCCCTATATCATTGCATACCAATATTATCATTTAGGAACTTCTTGAAGCTGTTTTAAAATAGCCTTTTACCATTGGATAATCGTGTATCGCTGTTTACTACAGGGTTTCCCTATATCATTGCATACCAACAGTATCAACATTTAGGAACTTCTTAGAGTTGTTTTAAAATATCCTTTTACCATTGGATCATCCTGTATCAGTTTACTACAGGGTTTCCCTATATCAATGTATACCTACAGCATTGATTAGGAACGTCTTGGAGACCTATTAAATAGCTTTTTACCATTGGACCATCCTGTATCAGTTTACTATAGGGTTTCCCTATATCAATGCATACCTACAGCATTGATTAGGAACCTCTTGGAGACCTATTAAATAGCTTTTGACCATTGAACCATCATGTATCACGGTTTTCTACAGGATTTCCCTATATCATTGCATACCAACAGTATCAATTAGGAGCTTCTTGGAGCCACTAAATAGCCTTTGCCATTGGCTGACATTACGACTGTTTAAGTGTAAGCCAGGTGCACGAGACTTTCCTCAGAGGATTGCCCCCATCAGTGACCTGGTGTCAGTTGCTCCTTTCCCATGCTCTCTCCCGTCGTGTCATCAGCAGATGACCCTTGAAAGTTTGCGTGCAAGAACACACAGGTAAGAGAACAGGGAGCGTGGTTGTTTTTCTCATAGTATTCAATCCAAGAATCAACGATATGCATATCAATAGACAATGAGAAGTTTCTAAAGGTATCAATATTATGTTATGAAACGTTACATAGCCTGAAAATTATTATCTGAGAAATTCCCACAAGAATCAAGTTTCAAAGTTGGTGTTCGGGTATCATTTGAAAAATCAAAGTCAGACAATATAATACTAACAAGGATGAATCATTAAATAACACGCACAATAATATTTATATAGTTTAACAATTAAATAATACAACATTGTATTATATAGCAGTTGATGTAATAGGAATCCATCATGTGATCATTACTAATGTCATCAATTTTCAGATTAATGTCAGATTTATAATGACGCTATATACATGTGTATATAGATATATAGTTAGATAGAACATCAGTTACTATGTATACTAGTATCAAAATAACAACTAGGAATATACTGGCCCACAAAAGTAATGCCACTTTGGTATAACAAATGAATCAAACAAATATCATGGATATATACTGGCCCACAAAAGTAATGTCACTTTGGTATTACAAACAAATCTAACAAATATCATGCAAATATTTAATTTAAAATAATTTTATCTTTTTCATTTAATTGATGATATCGCCAAGACTATAACAGGTGTGGTATCATAGACAATTGCCTACAAATTGAACTTTGGTGTCTTTGAATCTGATTACAATTGTTCTGATTTGATCGTGACCATAAAACATGGGGACATCCATTAATACATCATTGAATTTGGCAATCGTGGCTTTGTTCACTGAAAGATTCCCCCAATACATTACACAGCTAGTGTTTACGGTACATATTTTTTTCTGATATCTGATCATATGAATACGGGTACACATATTTCAAGATATGTTTGCATAGGAATACGTACAATGACATCACATCACCATTCCAGATACACATTTAATGTGAGCTTAGAAATAATATTCCTTTATTTTTTCTTGGAATAATGGTAAGATTGAGCACATAACAGATTGTTACCATACAAAACTAAAGGTATGGGTTCAAATTTTTTATGCAGTAGCCCAGTATATTCTCTGTGTAAAGACCACTTTTACATATCTATCGAAAATTGGGGAAAACTATCTGATTGCCACGTGTACATACATTATCCATTGTCTATTTGTATCAGCTGTGACTGGCTTATCATAACATGGTTGGTGTAGGTTTCACCTCCCACCTTAAACAGAGCACTATGACATTATTTAAATACTGTGGATAACCTTGTAAAAGAATGCAATATTCATCATTTTCATATTGAATATATAAAATAATTCTAGTGCAAATATTTAACATTAAAATGCAATTACTATTGAAATATTGAAAATATATTTTAGTTGAAATTTATTAATATATAGCAATAGCCAACATATAAAATAGTAATGTTCATCAAATATTTCAATTAAAGAATATAAGAAATATCTTTGTAAATTTATACAACTTTCTAACGAACATGGTCATTGTGAATCAGCATAAAATTAGACAATATATTAATCAACCGTGTCAAGGTTACAGCATGTCCTCAGAAAGACATGAAATCTTAGCAATGAAAACCAAAATGAAACCAAGGGTAAATGCACAGGTAAGTAATATACCCGGTACATGTATAAAATAAAAATAAAAGTTGTATTATTTCTGGTATATTTACAACGTGACACACAAAACAACTTACTTGGACTATCATCTGGTTCATAGCACTCTGTTTCACCATTTTCAGAAAAACAGACAATTTTCATCGTCAAAAGTTGTTGGGAGGCGCTCGGCCCGATGTCTCTTTCATGTGATTACAGGCAACAAAGACAATATTTCCCACGCTTTCCAACGGGGAAGATTGTCAACCCTTTCGTGATGTGTATACCTATCTGGTTTTTAGAAACCGTTAGGGAAGGGATTTATACTGTAGCCACTTCTGCTCAGAGCAACTGATGACCCGCAAAGAGGCGACTCGCATGGGCACCCAACAAAGACAGAAATGTAACTGTATATTAAAACATTGTTCTCGGTGTATGAGCTCTAATAGAAGGGCAAACTGGCGATCAATAGAAACCGTTTTCTTAAAAGCTGTAGCTACTAAAGCAAAAATATTTCTTTATGCTAGACCAGGATGACACCATAATCCAAGATCCTATCATGTCTCGTATTGTTTTCGTTGTCAGACGATACCGCACATTGCTCAGGCCTTAAAACGAAAACAGTTACAGGCGTTTTCATGTAAATACGTGCTCGAATCATACAACATTCAAGTCATCGGAGGACAATGTGATACATTAATTGTAATAAACGGATATCTGAGGGTGCTTTGTAGCCACTTGTAGCGAATATCCCACAGGAAGCTATAGATGTGGTTTTTTTCTTCTTTAAACTCAATACAAATAAATTCCAATAAAAGTTTCCCTAAGTATTCTGAAATGTATTGATCAAAGTTTTAAAGTAAAAATCTGTAACTAAATTTTAAAGGTAAATCACATAAATTACTTTGAAATTAATCCAAAGAAATTGATTTATTTTTCGTATCCATTTTTAATAAATGTTCATTATAGCAGCAGACAGCATTTTTTGTTTTGTTTGTTTATCCTATAGTTTACTTAATAATTTGTACCAATTTTAATTGCTTTAATAACCATGAATATTATAGCTTGAATTTTGTAAATCTAATAATAATAAAGTAAATTATTCATTTATTAACTGGTGGTTTATATGTAGTATATATAGATATTTATATATAAAAATATCAAGGTATCTTCAACTTTCCTTATAGAATGTTAAACTTGTCTAAACATGTACACCGTATTGTTGGAACATTTACATAATTTGTATTCACTGTCAATATATGAATTACTATACATTTTATTGTAATGTACATTATCACAAGCTAACAAATACTATTACATTGTATTAATTATTATGCTGCTAACTTAGATTACAAATAACTGCGCATAATGTTGAAAGTGGGTTCACATTTCAAGTGCTGGAAGTATATATGGGGTTGTTGCATCATATGAAATATATTATTTTACAAATTAATTCATTTAACTCAATGCCCTTTAACCTTTCAAGTGCAGTATTAAATTGATATAGATATAAATTTTAATGATTTTTTTTAACATGATGATTCAGTCAACACATTCAAATTCCATGTTATTTTAGCTTACAAATATCTGATGAAAGATTTAGATGAGTGTCTTTAAGCCACAGAAAACTCAAGTTCGTGTTCCATCCTTCATCTTGATCTTTACCCTTATTTTCATGAATAATACCTCCGAAATATATAACACCCCACTCAGCTCTACCAATAGACTTCACGTGGAGATGATAATGAACTCGATATGTTTGCGAAGAAAGATACAATTTGTGTCAAATGAAGAGTGATATTTGCATCAGTCTGCTATGCCTGTGATTAATTGTGTGTATAATAAGGGGATAATATGGTCTTATCAAACCAGTGCTACTTCATTTCCTTGAGAAAGCAGTGGACCGTAGGTAGACTGAATGAATCCCATGAAATGAAGACAACGGAGGATACACGCTCGAGCGTGGGTGATAGTGAGGCTGCGTCCACAATTGGTCGCAAACATGCGAACGCAAAGGACACGGAACGTCCACCGTGATTATCTCATTACGTGATCGAAGCTTGTCCTTACTGACCCCTCTCATCTCTCTATTTTGTCGCAATTTACACGAAATATACAACTTCTTAATGTCGCCTGGAGAAAATAATTATGTGGAATCGTGTCGGAATGATCTTGGAAAAAAATGTTGGCTGGTCGTATCGTATGTCTGTAATGTCTGTTCAGATCTCTCTCATTTCTGTAAAGTGAGGAAACGATTTCATGGCAAATTAGAACGGATTAATGTTTTTCGCTGAGGTTTTGTGTAATCACATATTGCGTTATAAACAGGGAATGGGAGTCCTGAAAATATTAACCCTTTCTCAGACCATGCTGTCAAGAAACATTGGTAAATAAAACTTATTTATTAACTTGTCCTAAGCAATGTCTGAAAATTAGTAAAATGATATAGATTTTTCAGCAATAATTCATAAAATATTTGAATCATTACAAAGCAGGGCACTGTTGGCGTTGCTCAAAACAATTTTAGCTACAACTGACAATTGGTAAGTCAAATTTTAGGGAGCTGATAAAAGTGTAAGTCTATTTCCACAAACTATTTTCATTGCTACAATAGTTTTAGCTGACCAGATTCTGAAGCATTGAAACAATACAAGTGTTTCATGCAATGGACTTACACTTTGTTGTAGCGTGTTCCTAAAACTTGACTTGGAAATTAATTGTGGGTATAAGTGTTCTGAGCAATGGGGCCCAGAATGTAAAATAAAATTGGAAAATTACAGCTTGAATATTGAGAACATTTAAAATGAATTAGTTATGAATTAGTTATGAATTAATATATATAATCAAAAATTATACCAAAACAAATCTGTCCCCCTCCCAAACTTGTCTAAAAATGACATACACTTACACTTACAAAGTGCGTTACCATGCATGATAGGAGCATAGATATATTAAAAAAATAATGTCCTTTTTTCCCCCTCTGTCAGGTAGTTGTGACAACACTCTTACCTTGCTTACCTTGCCGTATTATTTTATGCATGATATTTGTATCCATATCACAGGGGTGTGCTAATGGGTCCGGAAAGGACATTATAAAGTGATACTAAGCCACTCTTATCCAGTTAGCATTAATATGAAGCATAATAGCCATGTAACAACAGTCTACTTCACAAGTAGGACCTTTCACAGTTTATTTACCATTCACATCAGAAAATCTGTGGGGGCTTCTCCTCTCGGTCGGGATCTCTAGATTAAATATTTGTTTCAATATTAAACTGCATAAATTGAAACATTATCCCAGATATGTATCTCCCACTACAATCGCTCTCCTTTTCCCAAATGGACGGATTATATAATATAGGATTTCTGGATGAGATCGCGATAAAAGATGACACAGGGTTTAAGCAACAAAAAGAATGAAAAGCGGGTGTTCGAGCATAGGTGTGTATGAGAACCAGGGTCATAAATAAAATTTATCATGACCGTATTTGGGTATTAATATTTGTCTTGAATAAATTGGATGGGTTGAGATTACCGGGTACTGCAAACTTCTTTTTAAAAGTAATTTCTTTATTTTTCACTATTTTTAACTGGTACATGTCACACAATTTAGAAAAAGCTGTATATTTAGACAGTTCATAATAATTTATTATTTTTCACTTTAAATGTTGAAAGGGTAGTTTAGTAGCTACTTTTTTTTGGTAATTTCTGTATTTTTCACTTGTCACACAAATCCCAGAATACATGAACACAGATCATACAATAGCAAAATATAAACATTGCATCAATTCTTTATAGTATATTTGTAAAATCAATCATGAATGGACAAAGAAATCATGAAAGAAAAAAGACTGATCAAGTTGTAAGTAGTGCGTGGAAAGAAGACCAAAAGGTGACAAAATTTGCATAGTTGCAGTAGAAAAAGCTGTATATTTAGACATTACATAATAATTTATTATTTTTCACTTTAAATGTTGAAAGGGTAGTTTAGTAGCAATTCAGAAATTTCCATATATAGAGTCAGTGTTCCTAATACCGTACACGCTTCTAATACCGTACACTTCCCTTAATGTTAATTTTCTCAGTT
>JAVCKZ010113014.1:0-10187 GCA_034780755.1 Lepetodrilus elevatus | reverse complement strand
AAGTTATATGAAAAATATATTTTTGAAATATTGATGAGCTCGTTAAAATTTTATGTCGCTAATACGTCGATAATCTGCCGGTCGTTAAAGTTTAATGACGCTAAAGTTTTATGATTTACAGTATGTTGCAATAACCCACTCATAACTTGAGATTAAAGAAATCTTTTACTCATGAAATTAAGGTTGTAAGTCACTTACTAAAGCTCGTGACTTACGATATTAATTTCACTCGGGGAAAGATA
Source organism: Lepetodrilus elevatus (assembly GCA_034780755.1). Taxonomy (NCBI): domain Eukaryota; kingdom Metazoa; phylum Mollusca; class Gastropoda; order Lepetellida; family Lepetodrilidae; genus Lepetodrilus; species Lepetodrilus elevatus. The sequence continues at coordinate 9,945 of JAVCKZ010113014.1, read as the reverse complement.
ATCTGAAAACTTGAGTAATGAGTGGGTTAGTGTCTATATATATTAAGTGTATTTACATATAAAAGGTTCAAGAAACACCCCTTCACTACATATATATCATCAGTGGAATTAAATTATTACCGGTACCAGCATTTCCAATTCAAGTATATATGTAAGTGGTACATCATGAGTAAATATATTTATATTAAATATATTCTAATATGATTACCTATGGTATACACTATATATCTAATAAAAACATATTCATAGTTGTATATGAAGAGTTGATTCTTCGTAAAATTAAATTTTATTATTTTCAATACACGATGTGATTTGTCAATAATACGGTAGTGCAAACATTTCAAATATCACCATGCCTATAATGGTCAAGTAAGATCCATATTTAATATTTTCATATCAATTCTGAGTGGAAAATATGAATACACGTAACAGCAAAATGCAAAGTCTATATGTATACCTTGTCTAGGTGTGAAATTGCCCTAATAACTTTACCACATGACCAACTATATACAATAACAAGTTAATACATGAAATGCCCTTTAAATACCATATGGTAGCAGGTTAGTGTCCAAATAACATAACTATGAATTTACGTATTCTGGTTACAGCACACATGAAGAAAAATACTACCTCTGTCCAACTAGCTATTCTACAGCAACAATGTCGGTCTTCGAAAATCCCTAGAAAACCATCCACACTGAAATAGTATTATTTAAAATGTGATATTTCGAAAACACTGACAATAAATCTTGCATACCATGTGTACTTGAGTAATAACTTCAACAAAACACAGCATTCTCCTGATATATGTTGTCTATAAATAGATAGTGTGCAAGCCTACTGTGCAAGCCAGGGTGCGTTCAGCCGACAATACATATCACTACATGTATAGTACTATGTAGTGCTACGGAAGCCGTTCATCCCACAGATGTAGTAATATGTAGTACTACTTTTCACTAAGGGTCTGGACCCCATAATGTTTTGTAGAAAAACCAAAGCATGAAGCGAATAGAATTTCCTGCTATGTTCCTACTATAACCCGTTTAGTGAACTGCTTTGTAGAGACAAGTATTGTAGCATAGCGTAGTGTATTGTATTGTCGGCTGAACGCACTCCTGCAGTCAGTATCTTGCGGTTGTAACAGATCAATTCTGTGGTGGGGTACCCCTACACTCGGCATGCGGAAACCTTGGCTACCACAATGTCCCACTTTGTCTTTAGTCTCCTAGGAACTATACCTGAAAATGACAATTTATAATACATACATTAATTCAGGGTCAAAATTAACACTAGACCGCAAACTTTGGCAATTTCTCCCAATGCTAAAGGTATCCTAAGCAGTGATCTTAGGGTGAGTAGAAATTCATGTTTTTATAAACATTGGTGATTTGTATCACTATTCGGACTAGTAAGTTTTAAAGGTAAGTTTCTATTGCTTTTCTCCAAGTCTGATCTGACCTACTATCAAATATGATTAGAAACCAAAAGTATTTTGTTTCCTTGGTTCCTGAAGATTAGTGATATATCAACGTTTCAATGTTAGTGGATAGAAAGACAGGGATCAAAATTAACATTAGCCTGCTTGCCATTTTTCCAACTTCAAGATGCTAAAGGTATCCTAAGGACTAGTAGAAATGTATACCATTTGTTATTTGTATTACTTTTCGGGCTACTAAGTTTTAAATTTAGTGGAAAGGTACTACCAGTATTATAGTACATGCCTACCTGATTCAAATGGACTTGTAGAAAACAAAACAGTCATCGTTGCTGTTCCCGGAAGTGCCGAGCTCCTGCGAGTCCTCATTTTCAGGCTCCTCCTTGATCACAGTGGGAGAACAGCTGCTATTTACGTCGTCCGCTGAACACTCAACTGTGGGAGAACTGCTGCTCTTCACGTCGTCCGCTGAACCCTCAACCATGGCTGAAGGAGTATTGTCCTTTGTCGAAGGCATGGGTGGAGAATGTGTTGCATCCTTGGTTGGATGAGCCTGATTACCATCCTTTGTTGAAAGCTTTGGTGGGCTATCCTTTGGTGAATGTTTTGGTGATTGTTTCTTCTTTGAATTTTTGGGAGAGTCATCCTTTACTGAATGGTTTAATGACTTACTCTTGGTCAAACACTTGGATGACCCACCTTTCTTTGATTTCTTTAATCGCATGATCTTTTTTGGAGGTGTTGATGGCCTATCCTTCGTTGCATCTTCATCCATATGCACTGGTGGATCGCAATGTTCGTCATCCCCTGAATTCGTTGTTTGATCATGCTCCTCTGTTGGGTTATCCTTGACCTCATCTCCTGCTGATGATGACTTGATCATCAAAGGATGATCCTTTGATGATTCTAACAAAGATGAATTTGATCCCTTTACTGAATGCAATTGTTGGCCATCTCTGCTACTGTCCTCTGTTGAACATACAGAGGGTTTATCCTTGTTTATATTCACTTGTTCAATGTTTGCATCCTTTGTTAGCTGCAATGAAGGCACTGGAACATTGTCTGCTTGGGAAGCTCCATTGGCTACGACCAGACCATCCTTTGTTGGCGGAATTGGTACACTGTCCTCTGGCTGCGGCTTCTTCTTCCTTTGACGTGCATCCTTTGTGGGGGAACTCAGAGGTGCTGTGGGGCGATTCAGAGGTACTGTGGGGCGACTCGGAGGTACTGTGGGGCGACTCAGAGGTAGTGGTGTGGAGGAGAGTACTGGCGGACTTTCTGTTGTACCTGTATGAGAGTGAGTGAGTCAGTTGATTGAGCGAGTTGAGCAACTGCTCCATAACACAAGCATTCGCCACCACTATTGATATATTTTCATGATATATTTTATTAGCCAGTAACTTTATTTTCAGTATATTGTTTATTAGTAAATGTTTAGCCATTTTCACCCTCGCATCACGGCTTGAGAATATGACACATGTCGCAAGAATATATTTTGTTTAATTTGGGGATTTGAGATGCCACCTAGTTTAACGGCTTATCAGTTTTTAGGGCACAAGAAAACCTGCAACATCTGTAGCATTGAATGTTGCAGTAAACCTGCGAGCACCGGCTAGTACTGACAGGACCAAGGATGATATCTGCATTGCCATGGTACAAACAGCGCATCCTATAATGATCGTTCCAGAAAGGTAACTTTCACGAATATTGACCCTCCGGAAAAGGATTTAAACCTGGGGCCTTTACTTGCAACACCTGTAGCACTGAATGTTGCAGTATATCATTAATGCTTTACGTCGCAGTTGGAATGTTTCACCCATAGGCGACGACTTGTACTGTTGAACCAAGGATGATAACTGCACTGCAACAGTGCAAATAGAATAGAACAGCATCTCATCTGCATCAGAAATGTAAATTCTGTGGATTCTAGGTCACGCTTATAGTTGTATACTCCCCAGGGAGTTGAGAAGAAATAGTTTGGTACATCATAAACATACTCTTTGAATGAATTAGTGTTTTACATTGCATCAGGAATATTTCACCAATATGCGATGAATAAGAATACACACCATAAATATTATTATTACTCAACACTTGACACTACTACGTTAAACACTACAATACTAGACACTACTGTAAACAACACTACTGTACACAACATTACTATACTAGACACTACTATACTAGACACTACTGTATTCATACATGTTCCATGAGGAGAGGGCGGGTTGACCTCCATGGACAGCACTGGAGGGTCGTCGCTAGGAGACTGTGGCTCCAACTTGACGACAGCCTCGGCCTCAGCAATCTCGGTCACCAGCGTGGGGATGTTCAGCAACTCCGAGTGAACGACTGGATATAGGGCACCTGCAGAAGAGATCATAGGTCAAGGATGTCGGACGGGAGGTCAAACTGAACACAAAGAAACCTGCAACGACTCAATTGATTGATTGAATTAATGTTTTACGTTGCAGCAGGAATATTACACCCATAGACAACATATAGAAGATAGTTTTATGAATGTTCCATTTAAAAAAACAGGTAGCTTGATTCATCCTTCTTTGACATCAAATAAACAATAAAAAAACTATGCAAGTAACTCGCTACGTTTTTATCGTTATTGAACTTATCGATATTTGAGTTTCATTGATGAATATACTGATAGTTTTACTGGCGCGTTACTAAGACTGAACCTGTATTATTCATGTCTTCATTATCCTCCTTTCTGTCCTTGCTGATGAACTTGAAGACCCTGTACGGAGTCTTGCTCTTCTTGCTGCGCATGTTCTTCAGTTCCGTGATGTCCGGCATCTGATTTAGCGCGCATCGGAGTCTCGTCTTCCAGGCAGCCCACTCGGGTTTCTCTCCGTGGTGAAAGCGCCCAGTGTTGATCGCCCACTCCTGTCCGAGGGAGGTAATCAGGGATAGAACATTAACACTAGCCAGTTAGCCCTGGCCATTTCTCCCAAGGCTAAAGGTATCCAAAGGGCGAGTAGAAATTGGTTAATACTAGTGAATGAATGATTGTTTTACAGGAATCTAGCAGGAATCTTTCACCCATACATGACGATGGTTAATAATAATCTTGTTAAAATAGTAAGCTTGTTCAGCACAATCTAAAAATATTGAGTTTAATGTCGCTGCGGGAATCTTTCACCCATTTGTGGCGATGATTATTGATAATGAAAACTTAACGGTATATGGCAGCATCGTCCTTGTAAAAGACTTGACGGCAATATTTTTTATGTATTTTTACATTTTTGGCCAGGCAATGTTGCTATAAATGTAGAAAAATCACTTTTAAAAAGTAGCATCAAAACAACGTTCAATATAATGAATCACATACCTTGAATATCAGAGAGTCGCTCTCCAACCATCCAGAATTCTTCCAATGCTTCCATGGAACTTTGAACAGTTCTGATCCGCGGTCGATCCACTCCAGTCCGGGGAATCGCGGAGTGCCGATGCGTTGCGTCAACCAGGGCCGGAGACGCTGTCGGCCTACCGGAGTGTGGGAACTGTAACATTGACACAACAGCGCCATCAATACCTCACGCAAATAGTCCTCAAAGACCAGCATCCAGGGCCTTAATTTCCCAGGGCCAGTGGCGTATGTGTTAAGAGGCAGTGTACCTGCATTTTAGAGGATGTCTAGCATGATATGTGTGACAAAATGGAATATAAAGGAGATTTAAAAAAACCAAAACATTTAAAACATTTATTAAATGTCAGAATAATAAATAAAACGATCTTTTTGACTTTCTAACTGAATACCGATACCTGTATAATAATAATAAATAATATTTTTTACTACTGATACCTGTATTTTCTCTTGAGTTTCGGACCCATTATTGCGCTTGGGTAAAGCTCTGAGTCCAATGCCGCGGCATCTTCCTCCTCCTGAGCCTCCTCCTCGGCATGAAGGCCCGCCTGGATGTAGATTTCCCCCTTCCTGTCCCGCCACTTCCTGATCTGCCGCACGCTCACGCCAAACTTACGCGAGGCCGCGGAATTGTTGCCATAGCTCTCGGCAAACTTCAACACCTGGAGTCGAAAGTTTGGTGAATACGGCCGCTTGTATGATGTCGAGTGGGCGGACGGTTTGTCAGCGGCAGTCGCATTCTTCTTCTTCTTCAGAAAATTGTAGGGATATTTGATAGCAGCTGTGTAAAAACATAGAGTATATCAAATTAGCACATGCAGAGGTTCATCATGATGTAATAGAGCATTGTGCTGATCCTAGGATTTGAACCCGAGTTGCTGGATTATGAGTTCAATACCCCAACGACTGAGCCAAATGGGTAAACAGGCTAGCCCAGACAAATGTTCGAAATTACTGCTGAATACTGTACTGGCCCGAATAATGATACAAAATAACAAATGTTCACAAAAAACATGAATTTCTACTGGCCCTTAGGATACTTTTAGCATTGGTAGAAATGGCTGGGGCCAGCGGTAATTTTGAACACTGGCCAAGACAAGTAGGAGCATCTTATATTACATCTAGCTTCATTATCCCTCTTTGGTTCATTTGGTAGGGCGTTGGACTCGCAACCCACTAACTCGTGTTCAAATCCCATGTCCGGTAGTCCTCTGTAAGTGAACAACGGTAAAACAAAATCTCTGACAAATTATCTAATCCTAAAATCTTGCCTTTATCCTTGTTGCTTTTTGGGTGACCTCGTTTATGGGCAGCTGCCGGAGGACTATCCAACATCTCGTCGTCAGATTCCTCACTGCTGAAATCGTCATCACTTGTCTCCCCTTCTTCATGGTCAGGACTCGCACTTGAATCTGCCTGCATCTCGCTGAGCTTGGCAGTCAGTTGTGGGAAATTACCCTGCAGTTCGCTGCCACCGCTGGTTGCTGTGCCCTTCTTTGCAAGACCCGTAGTCGGTAGCCCACCTTTCGGCGGCTTGGAACTAACTGGAGGTGGAGGCGGTGGTAATTGCCATTGTAAAGCCGATGTCAAGAAGTTTTTTAAACAATAAAAAGAAGTATGGCTGACATCTTTTCTGTAGTTTTCTTCGGAGACCATGTACATATCCAGAATACTCTCGGTCCTACTTTTGACCGTGGCGATACTGTCCGTTACCCCGTAAAACACCTGCAGCCATTTGTGAAGGATGTGGAACTTTCCGGAAACACAACCGAAGGCCAAGTTTATCTTGATACTACAATGCTGAAACCACAGCGCAGTGAAGTACAGCTCCAGGAATTCCCCGACCGTGAGGCTGACCTTGGTTGCTGTGGTGACAGTCGGGTTCAAGGCCAGTTCTCGAGTTATCCCACGCTTCTCCAACAGTCCGACCGGGTTATCCGTGAGTTTCTTCACCAGCTTTCCTCCAACTTTCCAGTTCAACAGATCCAAGTGAACAAACTGAAAGTAGAATATTTACAGTAACACAGTGATTGGGCTTATTATAAACTTAATAATAACTTGTTATTCTGGGTCTAGGTAAGAAATACATGAAAGATGAACAAACTGAAAGTAGAATTTCTACATGGTGATTGTGCACATATAAATACATTTAATGACTTTCTATTCTAGGTCTAGATGAACAAACTGAAAGTAGAATATTTACATGGTCATTGTGATAATTATATACATTTAATAATAGCATTCTACTCTAGGTCTAGGTAAACAAACTGAAAGATGAACAAACTGAAAGTAGAAAATGTGTATGGGCTGATTATACGTTTAAAGGCATAATATCACAGTATTTATGGTTGTTTTGGACTAGTTCTTAGCTACAACTGCAAAACACATTATGTTTGTACTTCCAAAAACCTTTCCACCGCTGTTTGGTAGACAAATATCTACTGCAACATTGTAGTCTACTGACAACCTGAATATGGTCGTATTGTTATTTGCTTCATTATGTCAATGCAAGGGGACATAACTCAGTGGTACGACTGAAACATATAATACGCACAGGCAATGTTTTCTCGCAATTCCTTCATAGTTCAGTTGATGCATCAAAGACAAGATAAATAGCGTAACGTTCACTATGTTCATATAAAACTACCGGGTATTGAGTACTTGTGACGACAGTAAGTACATCAGTAAATAACAACTTTTGGGTGGATAAATCAAGCGTAATTAAGTCTCAGATCGAAATTTGTTTGTCCATTATACAGGCCTATCAACTGTGATATTATGCCTTTAAACCATATGTGCTATCATTTGATCTCTATAGGAAGTGTGATACCTCTTATCTCTGATGGTCTTTCTGCCTCATATTGAAAACACCTTACCTCCCATATCGCTACATTGTGTATAAAATACAGGATATTATACCTCTTGGCTATACATGGATGTACGCCTCGTGTATGGGTCAAATATTCCTGCCGGACATAAAGTACTAATTCAATCGTGATCTGTATAGTAGGAAAGCATTTGGATTTTGACATGTAGAAATCAAAGAAAAATCACATGTCAAATTGCTTGTTTACGTTTCATAGGAATAGGCATGACGTTGCCGTATGTTCGAAATTAATACATTATGTAAACTTTAACTATCATAAAGACCACAAAAAAATAACAAATTAGGTCCTCATGTTGTTGGGCCGTTATCTGCAACTACGCCGCTATCTGTAATTATTACACTTGGCGGCGATGCCAGCGACCGCTAACTGTAACTATCAACGCTGTATGTAATTATTGGAGCAGCACATTTGACCGCCATCTGTAATTATTACAGATAGCGTCGAGGCGAAATATTTTGCATTTTTAATTGAAAATTGCCCGTTAATTTTGTACCAATCTAGAATGGCGTGTGCAGTCTGTCAGCTTTTATTTGTTTACGAAATTAATGGAAAACAAGTAAATTTGTAAGTAATCATGATGCCTATGATCTGGATAGAAAGAACGATCAGAATGGCAACTATGGAAGCTACACAAGCAGATATCACAATAATCTTCGTCTGCAATCGATTTACGATATCCAATCGTTTACGATTCAGCCCAACTGGACACACAAGGGACAGGGCTAGGAGCAACAGACCACGTGTTACTACTCCTCAGGAGGACCGCTATTTACGAATATGCACCAACACAATCGCTTCCTTCATCGGTGGCAACTGTTTCCCACCAGCTCTCCAGTCATACCACATCTCTGGGACCACATGGGCACTTTGGCCAGACAACTCAAATAAATACCTTAGTGTCCTAACACATTATATGACTCAAATCCCCGCTGACGTCCTCAGGAGACTAACGTCATCGATGAGATGTCGGATATTAAAAACAATGTGTTGTTCATTTGTGTGATAGGACTGAAGTTGAATCAAGAACATACCATGACTATTTCATATGAAAAATGACTTTTTGACCCTACATGTCTTTATCCGAATGTAACTTAGTCAGATCCTGCATTAATCGTATAACATATTGTTATGTTGGTCCACAAATGAATAACTGATATCAGTGGTCTAGTTTTTACTTTACTACTAGATAAAGGTGATGCTTAGTTTTTTCTGCTCCTCAGTATATATGCACTTCAATTCTCCCCAGCAGGCATGGTCAGACCATGTTATTATCACACCAATATGAGCACATTGGTGATGCTGCAGATTTGACCCACATAATCTGGACCCAAGGTTAGGAAACTTTCTTAGTAGAATTTCATGCTCTAGCTAAACTTTTTTATGGGAATTTGTGAAGAAGTTGAGCATGAAATCATATTCAGAAACATTTTGTAATCTCGAGGTCTTGATATTAATATGCCTATTTTCTGCCTATTCCAGTGTCAGTGGTAACTATTCCTTTAAAAAGTCTTGACAAATATCTGCACTGTCCAATACCCAACTAATTACTCCTATTGTTTTAACACGAATAGTATCCAATTTTCCATGATAACTTGACAAAACATTTTATGTATCCATTTTACATGCCAATATGTATTTTTTAAATTTCATTGTTATATTTGTACAATTTGTTTAAGATGGTTGTGATTTCATGTGTTGAATATTGTCCATCTTTTTCAAAAGTATCTATGGATAATGTTGGGCATGAAGTCCCTCTCCTTGACAAAATAAATCTTTTACTTCTTGATCATGCGTTTACTTCTGGTCTGCTCCCCAGGAAGGTGATCATGTGTCAGATGTTGAACATTTTCCATAACTCTGTTTTCATATCCAACAGTTTGAATATGTTCTACCATTGTGCTACCACCCACCCCTACCAAGGGAACTGTACACCAGAGAGAAGAAGGAGAATTATTTTATAATATGGATGTGATGGTTGTTTGAAAAGTACAAGTCGAAAACACTACCGGTATGTACAATACAGGTGATCAGCAACCCATTACTTAAGATTATGGAGCGATAGCTGTCCATTCCTGAAAAATAATGGAGCGATATTCAATGGGTAAAAAGAGTAAGGTGGTGTTCCATTGACAGTGTTGGATGCACATTCTGGACAGGGGGCTGCTCTTTTCTATATATTCTGTCTGTACTTTCGGTCCGACGCATGCGCAGTTACACTGCAGTGTTGATTCATGGTAACT
>JAVCKZ010113013.1:0-23092 GCA_034780755.1 Lepetodrilus elevatus | reverse complement strand
TGCATGCATGGTCTCTTAGAGAATAAGAGAGATTTGTGAAAGGATACCCTGTTACTAGTATCCGCCAATGTTTGTATTTAGGCACAATGCATGCATGGTCTCTTAGAGAATAAGAGAGATTTGTGAAAGGATACCCTGTTACTAGTATCCGCCAATGTTTGTATTTAGGCACAATGCATGCATGGTCTCTTAGAGAATAAGAGAGATTTGTGAAAGGATACCCTGTTACTAGTATCCGCCAATGTTTGTATATAGGCACAATGGTTTGTATTTAGAGGATGGGGTAACCTTAATTCCAACCTAAATGATGTGTAGTCTAAGGTAACCTTCTTCATCTTTGGCCATAGACTACATGGTACTGGGGTTAGAGTTAAGGTTTACGCCTTTACACATAAACAAGCTGAGCCATGGGGCCACGTTCCCGAAGCTATCGTATAGGTAACGACATCGTTAATATAAGCCTTGGTGGAGAAACAGTTGACTCTTTCTGGATCATCAAATGTTCCTCCATGAAGACTTAACGATGTCGTTATGCATGCGATAGCTTCGGGACCACGACCCCTTGATATTTCACTATAAAGCGTTTGCGTAGTAAAGATACATTTCAGGGCGTCGTCGAGACATTATTTGCATGATATTTGATGTATTCTCTCGCTCCCGACATCGACATTTCCCCACCTATAACCCAACATTGATTAAGGGACAATAGTTTGTATTACCTATATATATCTTTCTATATCAATGAAGAATTTATAAACGTCTACAGGCGCCAGGTATACTGTTCAAGAATGTGCAGCCACATTGGAAGAAGAATGACACCAGGTTCCCCAAGCCGAGTTCCAAAATTTGGTAGAAAACTTCCCCACTTCCGGTCCTTAATAATAATAATGTTGTCCAGGCCCATTCGTTTTAAACGAAATATACGAATGGAACATATATATATAGGGTCTACCATCCTCGCACCGCAGGGGTACCTTTAATTACAGTACTATATATGCAGCGAGTCCTGAGCGTAATAAAGTATCCCTCGTGTGAGAGGATGAGGGTCTACATGAATTACATTAATATATAAATTACATTAATGTAATATATATGTAAGTACAGATTCCATCCAAATTATTGTTTCTGTTTTCTGAGTTTCTGTTTTCTGTTAACTGGGTTGCCGATAAATGTCGTCGTAAACTTAAAATGTGTTTCGGGATATATTTTATTATTTTTTGCTGCACCCGCCCACGCACAGCCTATGGAGTAGAACAAGAAAGCGTCCCACTAAAATCATCCCTGTTTGATAAACAAAACTATCTCCAACTCTAGCGCTCGGTGTACACAAATACAGAGCATAAAGCAAAAATAAATACGCGGACTACTTTCTATTGTACGTTTCCAAGTTTACCGGGACAACCCACACAGGTGCACAAACAGGCTGTATAACGTCGGCTTGTACAAACAATATGTAGTCATAATTGCATTTGTTAAATGGCCAGAGAAATAGTTTACATGTGGCTTTCAAAAGACAGGGTTGGCCACAGGGATGACATGTTTAGTGGGTAGATGTAAAGTTAAACTCGCTCAGTTTACGATGACATTTTTAGACTACTCAGTTATAAGCTTATAATATATATAAGAAAACAGAAATTTGATATGAATCTGTATTTTCATATACTAGTATTACATTAAAGGTTCAATAGATGTTATCGGAACGTAATAAAACTGCACTGTTCTGGTATCCGATTTGAAAATGAAAAAGATATATAACCTGGACATAAATAGCATAATCCATGTGATTGAAATAATAATAAACGTTGTTAGTAAATAAATACAATTATGTGTTCAGAATAGCTCTATAGGCCTCATTGTTCCGATGATACACTTCATCAATATTGTGTGCACGGTCTAAATTGCATTACTAGTATATGTGTGTCATCAGGCGAGACGTCGTGAATACTTAGTAGCCCTCTGTTGTAGTACACCACCATCCTGGAATCACATGCTATTATATTGTGAACATAAGTGTAACTTTCCAGGTATCCAGGTCTCTCTTATTCTGGAAACAAGAGCGCTCTCCTAAACATCTAAGAGCCTTTCATTTTAAAGATTTTTTTAAAATTGTAATTTAAAAAAATGTTCAACCTTTTCAAGGTGACAAGAGGACGTTCAATGGTAATAATCATAATAGAACAATATAGGTATGCCTCAATAATTGAAGGGTGTGTGTTTATGTATATAGGCCTATGTACGAGATATAAACTTTGATTTATCTATATATTTAACAGTACATAAAACAAAAACCAGAACAGACTATTGGAAATCCAGAGGGCCAAAAGGGCACGCCAGAAATGAAGTTTGCGTGCCCGACAATGGTTTTAAGTGCCTTTGGCCCGCGTTATTTATACCCCTGCTTACATACGTCAAATACGTATAGGTAGTGTAGTCATAATGGCTGGGGTCTCGAGGATGGCATACTGTAGGCTACACCAAGGGACCGGTATAAGCGTTGAATCCTTCAAGCATGTACTGTGATAGTACTTATATATATATGTCTGTGTGTCTGATAGTACACGTCTTCATACGGCACCAATGGTTCCAATCAGATGCCATGTTCCAGAAGGTATTGCATATCTAACGACATCGTTAGCCTTCGTGAAGGGAAATTGTACTCTTTCTGAATCATCAAAGTTTACTCCAAGAAGGATATACAATATCGTTACGTATACAATAATAGCTTCCGGAACATGGCCCCAGGTTCATAAGGGATATCAAAGAGATTCTGGAAAGTGTAGGAAGTTTAGTGTTTATAACTGTGGCAAGGTGCGGCGCAGTTTCAATGTTCTTAAATTTGTAATAACGTACTTTGTCGTTTACTTATGAAAGTAGTCTAGTATTAGGCCTACCTCCTTCTTTTCTCTTATTGTTGTTGTTGTTATTGTTTGTTTTGAATTGGGGTTTAGATCCGCTTTCAAGATTATTTCACTTATATCACAACTTGTTGACTATTGTCAGGTTATATTAGGGAAGGAGGAAACCCGCAACATTCGTAGCGCTGAATGTTGCAGTAAACCTACAAGCAACGGCTAGTGTGCTACCTCTTTACAAATATCGTTAAATAGCTTTTAAATAATTATACTTGTGCAAATATAGTATATATATAAACAAGCTCAGGTTATGTAGGCCTATACTATAGCCTATGCCAATATACCAATGTATACATTCTTCTTAACATCAATCAATACATTCCCCTTCTTTTAACACAACTAATATGTTAGTGTATTCCCTGGATAATCCACGTATACAAATATAAAACTACAACTAGAATGTGTATGCACGTATTTCATTCTTATGTTGCTCCCCAACAAACATGATAAATTGACAGATGGACATAGTGAAGCATGTTGTTTTTTCTACATGCCGATACAATACAAATATATTGAACTTATTTATCAATTTCTGCATGGAGGAACGTATTTGCATGAAATCGAGCTTTCTGCTGACTGATATAAGGCTGACCCGATTTAATCAGAACCCTATATTTCTACCGCGTCACGTCAAGGTGTTGTTTACCCAGCGCGTTTTCGATAAACAAGTCCCCATATTGTACTTTCCAAAACAGGCGAAAAGATAAACTTGCCACCACCGGACAGCTGCGCTATTCAATCGCAACAGAACTGTTTAATCATTGATCGCGTCCAATTCCATACCGATTTAATTAAGCCCGATACGCATGTTGTGAAAATCCTCATCTTTACAGCAATTACGTTTTTGTGATATCCTGAATACGAAATACAACACTTAATGGCGTCACTTGGTACGAGCGAATAGTGTAAATATTGGAAGTGAACATAATAGAAACAAATAACTCAAATAATCACGTTTGTACAGTTTTGATCAAGTACATTAATGGGAAAGCATTATGTAGAGTTTTAGCAGGAACCATGCATAACGGCAACTGTAAACAAGATAAACAGTGATTCTCTTCGACAAACACACACCGTAAATTGATGACGTTTCAAAGGAGTATAAATGTGTATTAGGTTATGTTATTTCGGTGCTTAATAATTTCGTTTATAAATACGAGCAGGATTGTTGGTAAATACTCTTTCTTCGCCGGCATGCGCATTGAAACAATATGGACCATTACTTTACTGGTGTGAATATCCATCGCTAAATTAATCACGACAATATAAACACGACTCTTGAAATGTACCCCATTTTAGCAATAGAAAATTCTTGCGCAGATGGGGTGATAAGATTTGTCGATACTTTGGTAATCCGAGATGCAATAATTTGCAATTTTTATAATAGTATTTTAAAATAAATATAATCCTACCATCCGAAAATCTTTAAAAAAATAATATTGTATAGGTTTAAATTCATCTAGTATAAAGCATTGTCTCTAATGTTTTTGACAAGAACTAGAATTATAATATACAGTGTACTACGTGTTCTAAGACATAAAACATATTAATATGAATATTTTATTAAAGGCATATGGCACAACTGGAATATACATATAATATTCATGTATTATATTTTACAATACAAAGATATACCGTGAACATTCATATCTGCATACAAAAAGAATTTGCACAGGAATGTATATTTAAAAAAGCATCCAAACCATTCTACAAAGGGGTATAACATAGCTTAACTTTTCATGTCTATTGATATTGTAATCTCAGAAGAAACAAGACAATTCAATGAGCATGCAGAGTTCTCTACTATCCCCCTAAAAGGTTCAGAACTTGTTTGCTTATTTTCATGCGTGCACACATACACCCAAACACCCACACGCACGCACGCACACACGCACGCACACACGCACACACACAAACACACACACACACATGTTAAAGTGTTTAACTGTTTATACTCCATTTCATACTCATGTATATATACAATGAAGTGTTACATCTGACTCGCGCATTTTGTCAGACAATCTGAAGAACACATTGCAGTATCACAAAGCGAGGCTAGTTGAATGCAAGCAGGGTAGTGTTTATTTATTGCAACTGTCATACACAGGATACACAACGCCCACAGATACATGTACTTGCACGAGATGAAGCAGGAGATGGTGTATAGCGCAATGGTAGAACATTTGGACTTCAGAGTCAAAGTTACTACCTTTGGTTCACCAGTACCAGCAAATACCTGTATTACAACTGTCATTAAATATGATACATAACGCCCACAGATATATGTACATGTACGATATGAAGCAGGAGATGGTGTATAGCGCAATGGTAGAACATTTGGACTTCAGAGTAGGGCTGAAACGGGTAGGACATTTGGTACTCGAGTGTTGTATTACTCGACGAGTACTCGAGTACTCGCCTGCAAGTCGGAAACGCCTTGCCTTCAGTTACGAAGCAAATGAGAGCAAACTAGGGGGGTCCAGGGGCATGCTCTCCCGGATTTGTTTTAACTGAGGCGGCAAAATAAGCCATTTCCTGACTGTTTCGTTCGTATTTAGCACCTATAAAGCTTTCGAAAAACAAACTAATTTTTAAATTACAAAATATTCATGTCCGCCATTGTTAATTACAAAGGGGAAATCACTCTCGAGTATTCGAGTATCAATTTACTACTCGCGTAGTACATGTACCCGACCCGTACTCGAGTACCCGTTTCAGCCCTACTTCAGAGTCGCCAGTACCAGCTGCTAGCTGTAGCATTGCTCCTAGGATGCTCTGTAGGTGTTGCAGGTTTCCTTCTACCCAAAAGGTCAATGGTTTAGTTAACATCTTTGGTTACTTAGTGCCAGCCAATACCTGTAGTCTTACACTTGGGATGTTTCATTATGTGTTGCATACACTACAAGCCAATGGTGGAGTTACCATCTTTGGTTACTCAGTACCAGCCAATACCTGGAGCGTGTTCAATCAGCACAGGGCCGAGTAACTAAACTCGTTCCCTGTCCCATGCACCGTTCATACAACTCTTGAGACAGTGACTAGTTTGGTAAGCCGCTTGCAAGCCCTTGTTGTCGTTGAACGCACCCCTGTTGGTATGTTCTACAGATGTTGCAGGTTTTGTTCTGCTATTAACAAAAGCCCAACAAGCTGTGATATTGGGAATTTTGAAAGTGGCTTTAAAATTTCCAATAAAATAAAGAACAAAAAAGGTTTGACTGAAGATCAGCTAACTCCCTCCTCCTCCTCAGAACTACTGTCTCCAAACGTGTCGCCAAATGTCTGTTCTGACAATCCAAACCCTCTGGACTTCGCGGCGGCCATAGCAGCCACGTTAGCAGTGAAACCCAGATTTGCTCCATGAAGTTTCGACAGCCTCTCTTTGAGTTCTGAACTCCGACAACTGTCCAATTCTTCATTGGACGATTGTTCCAGGTCATTCGCTTCTGCTGCCATTTTTTCTGTACGTTCTGTTGTATTATTTTCCATTTCGACAGTCTCTGTTAATGTTTGAGTGTATGGTTCAAAGTGAGATTCATTTCTTGAAGAATTCTCATTTTCACTGTCATTATCACAATTCTGGTCATGTGGTATGTTCCCATGATGCTTGACTAATTCTGTATCACCATCTACATTTGCAGGACAACTTTCTCCATCTTCTACAGATATATTGTGACTCGCAGAACGCTCACTGAATAAAGACTCCTCATGTTCATTGAGACAATCCTGCTTCTCAATGTCATCATTACATTCTACCTCCTGCAACAAAACATTATTCTCCTGAGAGTTGCCATCTTCCATTATACAACTCTTATCCTGTGAATGAATATAGGAGTTATCTGCCCCTGCCAGAGTTGTCTGCAACAAAAGTTCATGTTTTGGTGAGTTGCCATCTCTCATCCTGCAACTCACATCCTGTGAATGAATATTTGAGTTATCTGCCCCTGCCAGAGTTCTCTGCTCTTGCTTAGTCCTAGACAGCGCCACCTGTTCCCGCCTCTCTCTGTCCACAGCTCGCAGAGAGATGACAGATCTAAGTTCAGTCAAGAGACGCATGGCTTCCTGTTTCTCTCGCTTTCTCTTCTCCTGAAACAAGAAATAGAAAAAGGCATGAAGGAATTCTTCACAGGAAATAATCGTCACAGCAAATCTAATTCTAACCAAAAATCAGAGAAACATTGCAATGAGTAAATTATTGTTTTACGTTGCAATGCAAATATTTCACCCATATGCGACAATAAAACATTACATTGCAGGGTATCTGATAAGGTATCAAATAAATGTTGATTAGGACCAGCAATGCAGAATAATCAAAAAGCAGTTTCAGATGAGTAATAAATTAAGACTTATGTGTTCACCACATCACAAAATAATAATCTCACCTTCTCCTCGAGACTCAAGATTGGTTCCCAGCTGCATTGCTCCGAGTCTATCTCGTATGGGTCCGTGTAACCTTCAAACACCTGCAAGGTCATCAAATCGTGGAATTACATGTTCATAAAATTCCAGAGAAAACTTGGTGTATAGTTGGCAATTTTTATCAGGGTTAATTTCAAAGCCTACATTCACGAATATTACAGTACTGTAGGTATTTTGTGGTCTTCAATATTTAAGGCCATAGAGTTATTTCCCTTACCTCATCCTCTATGATAGGATCTTCAGCGAACGGTATGAGCCTTGGTTCTGATTTCTGTGGAATTGTGTTGAGTACGTCAGACAATTTTGGAACTGAAATGGAACATAAAACAGGATAATACAAGATTAGGAAATGAATAATTTTATAATCACTTTGATATTAAAATAAAGTTTTATATTTCCTCTCCAAAAATTAAAAAGGAAAAGAAAAGATTAAATTAGAAAAGATTAAATTTCACAATATTTGTGCTCTTGCATCTTAATTAATACAGTACAATGTTTAATAATATCAAATTACCTGTTTTCTTGGATTTATCTAATCGGGTCATCCCCTCTTCCCAGCATCCTTTGCAGGCTTCTAGCTCCGCCTTGATTCCTGTCATGAATGCCGTCCATTTTTCATTCGTCGATATTTCAATCTCTGGCTTATCATTGGGGTCTTCCTTCAGGATAGTTTCAAGATCATTGGCCAAATCACGGACCCTAAAATACAAGATGTACTCGCCTAATAACTAACATTTAAAAACTTGGATACCCATTAATGAAGATTACTTATTCCATTTCAGATGTCCAAGGATCATCGTGTGAATGGACACAATTAAATATTTTACAGCTGCTTCAATAAATAGGGAAGGGATACCATCACGATATATAACCCGATTAATAAATTGATTTATTTTAAAATTAATTAAATTATCCCAAATTATCCATGTTTTCCTGTTATATTTAACTTGAAGGCATAATATCACAGATTTAGATGGCCGCAATTGATCAAATACGAGTTATTCTTATGTGCTGTCATTTATTTATCTTGTCATGTGACTAAAATATAATATGTCACAATATTTCTTCACTACGATTCCTACAAGTAGCTACCGGTAAATCAAGCGTAATTAGTCTCAAATCGAAATTCGCTTGTCCATTATCCAGGTCCATCAAATGTGATATTATGCCTTTAAAACCTAGAAATCTTGGAATTGTTCAAGAACATAAAGATAGAGATTTGCAGAAATAATATTTTAAAATTTGTTTAAAACAAATCAAAATTGGTTTGTTACCTGGTAACAGCTGACTGAAGGTGAAGGTCAAGGCTGTGCATGGCGATGTAGAACTCTTCTGTCTGCGAGGTAGTTTTGCTGCGAGAGATCTTATGTTTAGGTTGTCTCCCCTGTGGACTACTTCTGTGAAAGTCGTACAGGCGACGTAATGTTACCTCTTTCACTTTGAGGCTTTCTACCAGTTCTCTGTTTACGTTAATAGTTTCAAAAGGATTTTTACTCTCTGAAATATAAATTAAACTAATATTAACGTAATAATAAGGCACTGGTCACACATTGTAAAATAAATGCTTATTCTACCATAGTGTTGTGACCTTAAAGACATAATATCACAGATATTTATGGTTGTTTTGGACTAGTTCTTATATAACTGCAAAGATCATTCAATTGACATACATAAAATCATTTTTGAACTTCCAAAAACCTTTCCACCACTGTGTGTTTGACAAATCTTCACCTAAACCACCACCCCGATAGACAATGGCTTCTTTATATATAATGCAAGGGGACATAACTCTAATGTTTGTTTAATAACTATCGAGTGCTGGGGGATAAGTAGGTACGCCAGTAAATAACAACTTTTGGGTGAACAAATCATGCGTACCGGTAATCAGTCTCAGATCGAAATTTGTTTGTCCATTATATGGGTCAATCATCCGTGATATTATGCCTTTAATGCTGTTATATTATGCCTTGAGTGCAATGTGATGTTTCTATGACGATGTGAACGTACCTTGATCAATCGGCTGAGAGTGTGGCGAGAAACACAGAGCCAGTCGTCTCACGAACTCCGACATGTGTAACCCAAACAATTCTGTCATAGCCTGAAAATAGAATTATTAGATATCAGAAAATTGAAGATAAATACTGTTTGATGTAACAAGTTTGAGAAAACTCTACTATACATTTCCAGGAACTACATAATTTATTATTTTTAAATTGGGATTTAGAGCTGCTTTCAAGATTCTGTCACTAATATCACAGCTCGTCAATTTAAGGCAGGAGAAGACTGCGTCCATTACCTTGAGGGCTGCCACTGAGTATCCGTCGGTGAGCTGGTAGAGTTCCGTCTCGTCCTGACAAAGTAGACACGGTCCGTAGTCCTCCAGAGACAGTCCTGCCAGGTAATGAGAGACCGAGTCGATCTCGCAGATCAATGGATGTCGGAGATAGTTAAGGGGAGGTAACTTGAGTGAGTGAATATGGAGTTTAACGTTGCTGCGGGAATCTTTCATCCATTTGCGACGATAAAGCAATTAATTATTTTACTATATATGTGTTAAAAACAAAGAAGTTTAAAAGTAAAAGAAGTAGCATGTCAACGCGAGCCGGTTTGGCAAAAGAAACGCCACTATATTGAAGGATACAGTTTGATGAGATCTAGAGTTGTCTTCCTCCACATCAGGGTCAAAGTTCGTGTGGTGGCAAACAGACATTTCCGCAACTTGGGACACTGTCTCACGGTGGCAGCAGACGGCCTCTGGTCCAACATGGCCACTGCCGTTCTCTGGCTTACCCTGTGGACGGAGGAATTTCAAAGAACTTAAATCATGGCAGTCCTGATCTAGAGGATGAACAATGTATGGAGTTTTAGCTTGTAATAATCATGAGCCATGTTCCCAAAGCTATCGTATACGTAACGACACCATTAAGCCTTCGTGGAAGAAATTTAAATGATAAAAAAAAGGTCAAATTTTCATTCACGATTTTGTAAAGTAATTGTAGAAGAAAATTTAATGATCCCCAAAAAGTCACACTGTCAATCACGAAGGCATAACGATGTCACTAATATACAGGATAACTCCGGGAACTGTCTCCCGCATACATACAACGTAAATCCACGTGCCACTAGCTCCGTCTCCTGGATTAGACGCATCGCTTTCCGCGACAGCGTCACCAGACTGTGCACCGTGTCCAAGAACTCTGTCATAACAGCCGACGTCGCCTCCAACCACCGTCGCCTCACGTACCTCCTGCACCCCTTGATGAGGTACACGCAGCCAACCATGGCCGCTAGCCAGGACAACAGGTTAAAGGTCACACTGTAGGAGGAGTCGTTGTCACGCAATCTCGCCACATAATAGGACACCAGACAAGGAAGCAGGACAGTTAGGAACCTGTATAATCAATAAAAGTTAATATTGTCATTGGCGAGAATATTCATGATAAGATTCCAAGATTTGTTAATGATCATGACAACCTGCAACATCTGTAGTGCTGAATGCTGCAGTACTGTAAACCTGCCAGCACCAACCAGTACTGACAGATCACGAAGATTTCAAAATTAAATGAGGATTCAGGTAAATATGGTCTTCAGGAATTCCCGTAGATTATACGTACGTGTGTATTGGCCTGATTGGAGATGCTGGAGATGACACGCTAGCTGAACTGGTCTCTGTCTCCACAAAGTACTCCAGAAAGTGTCGGTCCTCCTCCACAAGGACTCGAGATGCACACAGACTGGATAACATCTTGCTCTGGTAGAACTGTACCTTTAACGAAACAATGACACGCTAGCTAAGTTATCTTGTCTCTTACACAGCATTTCGGAACATGTCATTTGAATATTCATGAAAATAAAATTGGTTCTAAGCTTAACCCTGTGGAAAAATGCGGAGCATTATATAGAAGGAACACAGCACTTTTTAAAAAGAATTGGTATTTAGAGTCGCTTTCAAGATTCTTTCACTCAAATCATGGCTTGTCAGTTTCGGGGCAGGAGAGAACCTGCAACATCCATAGTGCTGAATGTTGCAGTAAACCTGCAATTAAGCACTGACTGGTACTGACAGTTCAAGGATAATAACTGCATTGCCATGGTACAAACAGTGCATCCTATCATGATCATGTCGAAAAGGTAACTTGGATTGGAGTTTAAAGTCGTTATCTAGATTCTTTGACTAGCAAAGAATTGATTCTGGGATGAGATTTGAATCCAAGGCCTTTGGCTCTGTCCAACTTTCTACTCGCCCTTCTGATTAAATCAGAGATTAAATCAACTAGCAATCTATGATCTCCATGAACTCACAACTTCATCATTCTGATGCATCCACTTGAATATTGTCGACATGAGGTAGTTGTAGCATCTCGTACACAGCTGGACCACCATGAAGGAACGAGTCTACAAAAAAATAAAAATAAAATATATAAGGGTCTGTAAATTTAAAGGCATAATATCACAGTTGATAGACCTGGATAATGGACAAACGAATTTAGATCCGAGACTAATTGTGCTAGATTTATCCACCCACAAGTTGTTATTTAGTGATGTACTTGATCCCCAACACTCGATAGTTACAAAAAAAATCATATTTTATATGAAACAGTGGAACATCCCGATATTTATCTTGTCTTGGAAGCATCAACGGAACTATGAAGGATTTGCGAGAAAACGTTTCGTGTGCGTATTATATGTTTAAGTCGTACCACTGAGTTATGTCCCCTTGCATATACATAATGAAGAAAATATCAATACGACCATATTCAGGTTGTATATCTATTGCTGCATGGAATATTTGTCTACCAAACAGCAGTGGAAGGGTTTTTGGAAGTGTACAAACATGAATTTATGTATGTCAAGTGAATGTACTTTGCCGTTATAGCTAAGAAGTAGTCCAAAACAACCATAAATATCTGTGATATTATGCCTTTAATGTAATATTTCAATAATATAAAGGATCCACCAAATATATTTGCAATAAAATGTAACAAATTATTAAATAAGTTAAATAATGGTGGTAGATTAAAAATGATTAACTCACCGTTTTAACTTGTTCTTCATTCTGTTTAAGTATATCTTTTCTGCTGACAGTTTGGATATCCTCAGACAGACCCGCCTCCTTCAGGTGTTGGTAGAGAGGAGAGTTCTGTGGATAAAATAACACAAAATGTATGAATGTGACAATATTAATTAACTTGCACTGTTGAAAAGTTAGATAATTTATGTCATCGCATGATGACAATGTTCCCATTATTATCATAAAGTGAAGGTGGGGACATGTGCATTAGTATACAGACTAGAATAGTAATGAAACTGAAATGCAAAACAATTTCCACATCAAGATGATCTTGCAATATTAAAATACGACAGATGCACAATTTAATATTGTATGACAAAGTTAAAAAAATCTAAGGACTAGGGAACTAATAAATAGGGTAGATCTAAACAGAAGAAAAAATAGAACTTCATAAATAATGTGCATACTGATAAATGTGTCATGATCTTTCATTTTCAATCGTGATCAGAATGATCGAAAACCGGACAAAGACGTAAGTATCTACGAAGATGACGATATTAAATCAATTCAGACATAATTCACTAGCCCGACGAATTCTTACATATGTTATGTTCATTCAAACCAATAAGAAAACCACGAGTAATGCATTAATTTAATAATAACCTCAAAAACTACATCTTCATCTTCGTCTTCCTCCATTTTTTGACTGGAACTGAGCTTCTCCTAGAGTTACTTCCCTTTGACCATAGGACCCTCAAAAGTGAGGGTTTCTCGTGTTTCAATCACTTTCGTAGTTGGTTACTGGTTACATTTATAATACGTCATGTAGATACTTTTCATTAGCATGAGTGATACCTAGAAATGAATTAAATAGCTGATTCTGATATTCCTATGTTTATTTCAAAAGTTCTAGCCTACTATAACAAATAATGTATTACAAATGATCTAGATCTAATGAGTTTTCGCATTTGAATGTAGGATACATTTTCAATCATTTTCATCATTGTGAGTTTAAGTTTAAGAACATAACATCTAGGAACATTAGATGAGATTAGACTATGTTAACGTATTTTTAGCACGTTGGAAGTTTAAATTTGGATCCACACATTTCTAAAAAACGTTTACAAAAATGGAATTCCTTGGACGCGCGTGTGTGCTAATGGATTACAATAAATCCTGGCATGTTTACCATGTGCACCGTGAGCTGAGTTTGTTAATACTGATAGACCTTACATCTAGTATATAAACTGAAGGGAAACGTATATATAATAAAACTGTTTTAATGTGGATGTCTTATCTACACTAAGCTCGAAATAATAGTGTTTTTGTTATTCTTGAAATATGTATGTTTAGAGCATGTTCAACCATAGCTGCAGTTCGTGTACTATTTTGCTATCTATTATGGGCACCCTTTGCCATTAATAGATAACACAATGGTAAACGGGGCATCTTTTAGCTACAGAACTGCAGCTAGTAAGTTCAAACCCATAGCTTTTTGCACTGAGCTGGCAAAAATATTCTTTGAATATATCTTTAGCTTTTAGCATATTTATTTTAGCACTACATAACATACTGGCAAACAGGCTTTCAGGCATTTTGTTTTCTATTATCATCATCATCATCATCATCATCATCATCATTATAATCTTTTTCTTCTTCTTATCTTCTTCTTATTATTAGTGGTGGTAGTAGTAGTAGCAGTAGTATTAAATTAATACTAGTAGTAGGCCCTACAATATGCTGTTCTACACGCCTAGTTAAGTTTCCTTCTTTACTCTTCCCCCCAAACCACAAAGTGGGCGTTAGTAACACTACCCTCCTCCTCCTCCCACCACCAGCGACTACATGCACATCACCCATTGAAACACCGGCATTCCTGGACATCACGTGTGTACAGACGGCTTTACAGCCATACCCTCAAATCCAACCCTCTCAGATTTCAATTGCACCTATTTACACGGTAAACATTACTACCTAAGTTGCAATCTTGTTTGTGGGGTATTTTTTATGTGTGTCAGTCTATGTCGTGAAAATGGGGATGGTACCATTTCAAGAGCAGCCTGTTTCTTGTTGAAGACGGTGATGCGGTCGACGTGTTCTGGATGTAAAGGAGATACCAGAGACTGAAGTGAAGGAGAAGGGATAATAGCCTACAAGTGAGTTATAATGCGTTTTGTAATGCTTAAGCATGTGTAAATGTGTCAGCTGTCCGTCTTGTATAATGATATGAAAACGCTATTATGTGTCTTAATTAATGTTATATGCATATGTGAGGTTACAATGACATGCACATATGACATTGTGACTATGTAAGCCAAATAATGCAATGAGAATGTGTGAGCTACACGTCTTAACATTGTGCAACAGTATGCAAGTCTTGTTAACATATATGAACGAAAATATGTAGGTAACTGAATAACTTATGCAATGCTATAGCTTTGTTATGGCTAACATTCAGTTTTATATTAATGAAAGCCAACGTTAAAGATACGAAGATGATAATGAATGTACCTAAAATGGAAATCTATGAGCTCGTGTCATCCCGTGAAGGCGTTACCATGGTTACTATTTTGACATTTAGTCCTCAATGGCATTTTAAAAGTCCATACTTGTCTGAAGCCTATGTTTATTTTTGCGTTGAATCTGCCAAGCTTGATTTGTCTGTTATCTTTCGCAACCGAACACACGCGTGAGCACCCAAACAATGTGTACAGGCATACCCATTCATATTGTACAATTGTACACACTGGCACTGCAGCCATAGTATTAATTATGTTTTTCTTTATCCTTCATATATTCTGCAGTGTAAAGAAAACCCATTAAAAATCGAAAAATAAATTAAAAAATCATTCCAAAAAAATGAAAACATTGCCAGGAAACGTCTTTTGCAAGGATGAATTCTCAGGTAAAATTTAGTTCGAAAGCCAAGAAGTGCCAAAATATATTTGACCTTACACGGCCCGGTCCGTTTATTTTCTAGGTATTTTATGATGCACAGCGTCATATGCTTTCTGTCCACTATAACCAAGCTATGGACACCTCCAATTGCTACCAATTAGATGTTTGCCTTCACATTCTCGACGTCATCCCTCATGGAGCTGGTGTGCCCAGTGTTGTACAGCGAGGACGATGGCGTGACGGTGCATCTCATTAGCACGTGAATGTCAACACACTATTTGCTCACCTTTATGCACTTTGCCTTATATGGAAGAGGACTACGGGTAGACAGGTATAGATTAAACATCGTGAAACAGGCATGTCGCCATAGCTGCCCCCGAAATGTCATGCAATGGTGTGTGGTCGGTCTTCATTCGTGTTGGAAAGTGGTGATGTGTATGTGTGTGTGAGCGATGTGTAGGTGGATGTGGTTGGGAGAGGGATGGATGGAGGGAGAGAGAGAGAGGTGGAGGGAGAGAGAGATAGAGGGGGGAAAAAGGAGTGAGAGTTAATAGGGAGGGAGAAGAAAGAGAGGGAGAGGAAGAGAGAGAGAGAGAGGAGAGAGAGAAGAGAGAGGGGAGGAAGGAGAGTGAGAGTTAAGAGGGAGAGAGAAGAGAGGGTAGGAAGAGAGAGAAAAGAGAGGGAGAGAGATAGAGGGAGGGGGGAGGAAGGAGAGTGAGTTAAGAGGGAGAGGGGAGGAAGGAGAGTTAGAGTTAAGAGAAGAAAGAGAGGGAGAGGAAGGTAGAGAAAAAATGAGAGAGCGAGAGAGAGAGAGGGGAGGGGAGGAAGGAGAGTGAGTTAAGAGGGAGAGGGGAGGAAATAGAGTGAGAGTTAAGAGGGAGAGAGAAGAAAGAGATGGAGAGGAAGAGAGAGAGAGAGAGAGAGAGAGAGAGAGAGGGAGAGGGAAAGAGAGAGGAGAGAGGGGGAGAGGGGAGAGAGGGAGTTGCATGCTGGTGAAATGTGTGTATGGATGCATGGGTGTACGTACGTACTGATAACTATTTAAAACATTTTCTTTGAAACTTTATTTTCAAAAACATTTTAATCAACGAATTACTTCATCTTTAGATTCTTTAGATACTAGTAAGTGAGAAACAACGTTTAGTGGTTCGGCAAATTGGTATCCATGCTCTCAATGATACAAGTATACATAGTTTGTACTTTGAATATGAATGTTCATTGGGTGTGTCCATAGCTTGGACACCCATCCCGACCCACAACCACAACCCCCAACCCGTTCAATGATATACGTAGTTCACGACTTCCTTTCATTTGCAATTGCATATGTTTTGTTCCCTGTATGTTTTGTTCCCTGTATGTTTTGTTGATTATGTGTTGTTTTTTATTCAGATCAGTTATACTTATTAAATTTAATAAGTGTTGTTGTTGGATTCGGTTACCTTGAATTATAAATATCCATGCATTGTACCTACACACATTCCATCTATAATACTGTTTTATTACATCACACGTTTCCACGATGCTTCAAGGCGTGTACATTTCATAAGAACACACCGTGTACAAGGCCTCAATGAACAACAAACATTTCCCCATTGATTGAATCTTTTATGACAACGTTTCCGTGTCACTTACCCGTACCCCCACCCAGAGCAATGACAATAGCATTATCTCTAAAACCTCTTCTCGGTCCAATAACCTTTGGTATAGGTCTAGACCGAACATGCTTATTAGAATTACCCTTCTAGATATAGTATAGGCTACTGTAACTCAAATCTCCGTTAGTATCTAAAACCGCATACTACTATACCAGCTGAATATGCTTAGCTCGATCAGGTCAGTGAGACACATGGGGATATGAATGCAGCTGTATGACACACAGACAATAATTATATAAACCTAGAACTGGGAGTATATCCAACTGGAGCGACTCCTACACATGGATATCAAGTTAACATTTTCATGACCCCTTCTTTTCCGCACACCACACCCTCATGTGGAGTTGTGTTGGTTATTCCTGATTCTGATTGTATGCATGCATATATGGATATATATATTTAATCATAAGGATTAAGTGCATGTGCACCACCGGGGACAACAGCTCACGTACTGGTAAGTTGAACTTCATGATGAATGCAGTAAATATTCATAACAATTAATGGTTACACATTTTCACCATTTCCTATAAAACACAAGTTCGTTCTACAAACGCCTTGCACTAAATATAATTGGATTCTACATATAATCACCAGAACAGCATGCAATTAAGCAATTAATTGACCGCCAAGAAATAATTGCATTGCATAATTGCATTTCCATCAAGTCGGACGTGTCTTAATATTATTCTTCTGGCATAGATTCCAATTTGCCACCCTTTAGGTGTTATAGGTACCTAGAAAAACAATACTGTATCCATTACGTATATACCAGTATGTAGATCTGGGCCTATATTTCATATATGCATAAATATGTGCTCAAAGTTCAAATACAGCATCAGATGATAAAAATCTACAACTATACAGCTGGTATATCTATTGTACTAAATGGAAAACAAGTACTTTAGTACATTAAAAAAAATGAGTTTTACATGGAGAACAGCAATCTATTGTAGGAACATGGTAAATGAATTTCTTAGAATGTATAGCACACATGACAGATCACATACCGGTAGTTAGTTTATTTTTCTAAAACAAGTCTAAACTAATCGTGTCCATTTGAAATAGAGAGGGCATTGTATTCCTGTATATAAAAGCTTGTTAAGGAATTCTTCGTCTTCTGCTACAGTATGTTCTTAATTGCTGCTGAGATCGTCGTCGTCGTTGTTGTTGTTGTTATTGTTGTTGTTGTTGTTGTTGTTCTTCGTCTTCTTCTTCTTTAATCTTAATCTTATTACATATATTATTTAAAATTATTATTATTACATTAATAATATTGTCCTATACTTCTACACATGTATTATACTGTTGTAGCAATACGTGCTACTACTACTAATATCTTTATATATACTGGTAGTTAAAACTGTATTAAAATATATGCCATATGCATGTGTGTAGATTTCCTGTGAAACGTACACCATAATTTTGATGAATGTCACAACCAGAGATTGTTCTTCAACGGTTTCCATGTTGCATCACCTATATATCATTCGTTAAACTACTACATTCACCGCACTTCATGTATCATAGGATGAGGTGATTCATAACACGGACACTGAAGCTGTATATAACAAATCATGCTCATAAAGTGCATATTATAGTTTTAACCTTTGTAATAAAAACAAGCGATATTTAATTTTAAAGGCATAATATCACAGTTGATAGACCTGTATAATCGGACAAACGAATTTCGATCGGAGACTAATTACGCTTGATTTATCCACCCAAAAGTTGTTATTTAGTGATGTACTTATCCCCCAGCACTCGATAGTTATACAACAAATACTATTTTATATGAATATAGGGAACGTTCCGCTATTTATCTTGTCTTTGATGCTATCACTGTTCTAAGAACGAACGCGAGCAGACATTAGAGTTATGTCCCCTTACATCATATATTAAGAAGTCATTGGCCGTATTTGATTTAAACCCGAATCTAGAGTCGCTGGGGGTTTGCAGTGAAGATTTGTCAAACACACAACGGTGGAAAGGTTTTTGGAAATACAAACATGATTTTTATGTATGTCAAGTGAATGTACTTTACATTTATAGCTAATAACTAGTCCAAAACAACCATACATATCTGTGATATTAATGCCTTTAAGGGTAGAATAAGACATATATTTTTCAAGCTGTATTGTTGTCTGTGCTCCAAATACCCGGATGTACAGTCATAGGTATCCTTCCCCTTTAAAATAATGCTCTTATCCGCTAAAGAAACCGTGGGGTAGCGCTCTCTTTGCATTGTACTAGTATTAGCTATCGGCAAAGACAGTTATTAGTGGATAAGAGAGCTTCGTGAAATGATACCACACACACACCCAACTCCACCCTCTCCAACTCATCAACGTTTGAAGCAGCCACTAGTATCTGTGTCCATGTCAGTCATCTTCTGAAGTATTTGTTAAACGATTTCCTTTTCATATGTAGGCCTACTATCATATTACTGTGAGCCTGGGTATCGTTTCTCGAAGCTCTCTTATCCACTAAGAGACCGTATATCACTCTCTTAGTAGTGTATTATCTATCGGCAAAGAGAGCGCTATGGTCTCTTATTGGATAAGAGAGCTTCGAGAAACGATACCCTGGAGAACAAAATAAGCTTGACGAGAGAGAGAGATCTAGTTAGAACTAGATACACTGAGAGAGAGAGAGAGAGAGAGAGAGAGAGAGGGGGGGGGGGGAAGAGAGAGAGCATGCTAGGGAGAAGAGTGGAATTAATGAATAGATCAAAGACATTCACGAAAATCATGATCATGAACTCCTGCAGAATACAATGCCAATTCTTGAACTTCATGGTAAAAACATCTTATTATCAATGGATTATTAGTATGGCATGCACAAACCTTATTATAATCTAACTATTGGTGAAAAGGTAATCAGTGGATCCCGGTCATCTAACATTAGATTTAACCCTCTTCCTGCTGAATTAGGCAGAGGTATACAGCCCTTTAGGGCATATCTGGTTGCCTTCAGCATTGATACTAGTGTTAAACCTCTTCAAATCTATTCGCATTAAATTCCTGACACATTAATTTCAAGATCTCACGTAGCCTAACCTCAAAGGTCATGACATGTACCATATGGCATTACCATATACCGGTACGTACCGTGTCACTCCAATGTCAGAACGACTTGACACGGAATAATACTTTTCTAATACTAAATTGACGGTCAAGTTGTCGAGAATTCTCGTACGTCTAGAACGTGAGGTGAACAACAGAAGACCCGTGTTTCAGCAATTTTGAGTTCGGTAATAGTACAGTCTGTGGCTAGTTTCCAAAACTACAAGCTCACAGGAGACGCTGGTCATTGACGGGGGATCTTATCTATTCAACAGTGCATGTCCTGTCTATTTACTTGTAGAGCATATAATATATACAGAGCATTGTGTGAAATAGGGGAAATAGTCGTATAAAATGTAACCTATGATATGGTGTATGAAGGGTTCATGATGAACCATTATAATGTAGGCTATATTTGTTTGTACCTTTGTATGTATTGATTTCAATATCTATTCGGCACCATGGTATTATATACTAGTTTCACGAAGCTCTCATAATTATCTACTATACGAGACCATATATAGAGGATATTATTCACGTAACGTCTCTTAATACATATTTGGCGCTTATGAGAGCATTATGGTTTCATATACTGTTATGAGAGCTTCGAGAAACGAGGACCCTTATTTCGTACTGATTTATTATATATATACAAAGACGGGAATGACTTATAACGAAGGTAGAACCATTCTGTAGTCTGTGTCACACCTGGATCTCACCCAAATGGCAAATATTATAGTTCAAAATATCTCCCAGAGTATTTAATCAGTTTTAAAGTAAGTCTACGTTTCTGGAGAACACTGGGCAAAGCATTTCAGTGGCTTCTTTCATATAATATAACTATAATACCAATCAATATGTTATATTTAAATGATTTTCTTTAACCTTTAACCTTTAACCTTTCTCATCCTCGAAACACAAACCATTGCGACCTAACCTCCACGTGTAGTCATAATAACCTGTCATTCGAGGATGAACCTTCCTAGACTACAGCCCATTCTGCGTCATGTAGACAAGTCACGTGATGCACACTGGACAGTTGTAGGTCTCTATTTGAGCTGCGCGCGCAACCGTCTTCTGTAGTCATACTCCATACGTAATTTCAAAGTATTTGTTCGGGAATTAAAATCTTCCCCAAGTCCCATCTTGATTAAACGATTTTTGTGTAGTAGGCTTAGACGTCGCAATTTGAGTTTAAGAGCCGCTGCAAACACGTCCGAAAAGCAAATAGAATGAACCTCTGTCTGTAGGCCTATACCCACCTCTAGAGCTGCACCACACGGTAGTCTACTAGGGTATATACTGCAAGACTTAAACGTCTGCTCACACAAAGTGGATGTTGCATTTTTGTGCAGAGGGGTGAAGGTGTATAGTCGTTGTAGAGTTCAGAGTATACGCAGAGAGAAACATCTCTAGACGTATAACCAACCACGAATGTTCCAATGTGCATCTTGGATGTGATGTGCCCATAGGCGTCCGGCGGTTTGATAGCATTTCTCACGTCTGCTGAACATTCCAATCAGGTGAGATTTTCAATTTGTGATCTGGAGAATGTTTAGAAGTTACTGATATCGTATTGGTGAGTAGTTTCGCACAACATACGTTTTCAGGCGTATCAGATGAAGCACTATAAAACGCATGTGGAATATGATATATTGGTTCCAAATTCTAACACACTATATAACGTCTTCTAAATTAAGCAACATTTAGAAAGGTGGACCGTATCTGTATTTTCTATGAGAACACATCTCTGAATAGCATTGTACCAGTGGAATACTTGTCCATGAATTCTGGAGAGTCCTTCGAATACAAGGAACCAAGTCATCCACAATGTATGTGTATTCTCACAAGGGACTGAGTTATTAAAAATAATAATAATTCTCAGTATAATAAAATAAAAATAAAAATATATCAATGATATACATATTATTAACAGCATTATTTGACATTAAAGAGAGAAGCGGTGGTAAAATATCTTGAATATACGCGCTCTTGTGGCGATTGATTGTCAAAATAGTTGATCTAGTTGTAAGAGGTAAGGATCCATTGGAATTCATTAAAAAACACACGACGGCAATGTATCATAACACTCGTTGAGCATGTGTACATGCATTGGCTAGGAACTCCACAATTCCTCAATAGCAATAAACTGCTGACAGTAGGCTATACATTACAACCACCAATCATGTGAGAGGCCTGCATATGAAGATGCTCCTCCAGACCATTGCTTCAAGACTTTCAGGTGTTGAGACATGCGCAATTGGCTTTGAATGTTACCTGTCTGCACACGCCAACACAGCACCTGGTTCCACCTAGCGGAACATTTCGGCGCTATCACTGTACCTAACATCCAATCAGTACCGCTTGGGTACAACATTAATCTACTGCAGTTCCTTTTACTTTTTTTCCTATCGTCATAGAAACCATAGTGGAAATAATCGTTGACAGGTGTTTCATCTCACAGACTAACGTCGGAAATAATTCTTTATCGGAGTTGTTTTCTTTGCGGTTTTGCAACCATGTCATCAAAAGTTAGAAAACTGTTCTTGACTTCCAGGATACAGAGGTATTCAGGAGGTGAAGGAGAAACACGTATTATTTTCTTAGATGAGCGAGTAGGTGTTTCACTACAAGAGTTGTGGTCCTTTGATCGCTAATGAACTACCGTGCCTGAAACGTTAAAGCTCCAGACTATAATATAGTCAGTCATAAGCTAATTTAGTGTGTACAGTCTATAAAGTGTGTACAGTATAAAATGTGCAGATTCCTATATTCTTTATGGTAATATTTTGATACTCGGATGACTGATTTCATGAGCATGTGTACGACATGGAATAGGCGCGTTATAAATATGCATTATTATTATTATTATTATTATTATTATTATTATTGCGGGGCTCGGACATTCTTTTTAACGAATCGTCTGTTACTAGGATATTATCCGATGCCCACTCTCAGTAAAACTAGAACAACTTTCATTAATACCGGAACATAATTTATAACTATATGATGACCTCATTATCCAATGACACATTTTCTAGCTGCATATTTAAAGGCATACTATCACATATATTTATGGTCGTTTGGGACTAGTTCTTAGCTACAACTGCAAAATACATTCACTTGACATACATAAAA
>JAVCKZ010113002.1:0-10188 GCA_034780755.1 Lepetodrilus elevatus | reverse complement strand
ACTCTCTCGCACCTCCCCCCCCCCTCTCTCTCTCTCTCGTACGTATCGATCCTACCCATTGATCTTGGCGCTATAGATCTAAGTAGTCTTATATATGTATGCGTTACCAATTACCTAGACGTACATCGTGATGTACATCACGACTACAGCTCGACCAACTCCTAATATCACAGAATTACACGGCTATATGAACCCACAACCTTTGTCTGGTGTAGCCTCGAATTTAATAGTGTATGCCCTATCGAGCCAACAACATGCTTTAATATCAACATGTTGGCAATCACTGGGCCGATATACTAGTATATGGCAATCAATGACCGACATTGTGTGCGTGGCTATTGACAGTGTACAAATAAGACTGTCGTGATTAATGTTCAAGCCATGTATTGTATACATGAATGTTTATATGATAATTCTACCGATGCCATCGACCGGGGAACTTTCGTGGTGCTACTTGTTCGCGATTCACTCGTACGGCTGAGTAACCGACTCGAGTTGCCCTCCAATACCAGAGGGCCTATTCTTGATACGTTCTTACAAACTTCTTAGCTTAATAACAGTTCGTAGCCGTACTATAGGAACCGTTAAGAGCTGTTCTTAGGCTAAGAAGTTCGTAAGAACGTTTCGAGAATGGGTCCCCCAGAAGAATAACCTCCTATGAATATTTCCCCGTATTTATAAGGTACATTGGTGTACAGTTATATTAGTTGTGTTTGGACCTAGTGTATATTTGGATTATTTATCCTGTCAATGGTTATATTCTGTAAATGAAAGACACCCTCCCTATAGTAGGTACATGCTCAATGGTACGTTGAAAGCTCTGACTGAAACTCGATTATTAGGCCACTTACAAAGTTACACACGTGTAACTGAAATGCAATTATTGTATTGTGAAACTGTACTCCTATGTCACTTACACAAGTACGACTTAATTAAAGGCATAATATCACAGTTGATTGACCTGTATAACGGACAAACGAATTTCGATCTGAGACTAATTACGCTTCATTTATCCACCCCAAAGTTGTTATTTACTGATGTACTTAGTCCCCAGTACTCAATAGTTATCAAAATAGTAATGTTTTATATGAATATAGGGAACGTTCCACTATTTATCTTGTCTTTGATGCATCAACTGAACTATGAAGGAACTGCGAGAAAACGTTGCCTGTGCGTATTCGTACCACTGAGTTATGTCCCTTGCATTGACATAATGAAGCAAATTAAATAATCCAGTATCTCTCTAGGGAGCTTTTCGTTCATAAATTTCAAACCCAGGTGATAAACTCATACAATTTCCTATTTCAAAATATAATACATGTAGTTCAATATTTCTTGATGCATTTTTCCCTTCATTTTAAGCCTGGGTGACAATTTCCCATTTCATATTGAATTTGAAGCAATTCAATATCTCTCAAAGGAGTTTATTTAGACAATATACAGTGAGTGAGTGAGTGAATATGGAGTTTAACGTCGCTGCGGGAATAACTACAAGGCATGCTGCGTTATCTGCGTGAAGCCAGTAAATACAGACAAAAGCAAGGAAGTGTTTAGTGTGATATAATATGTGCACAGCCACCGAAAGCAGTTGGGACTACAGAATACAAGCAGAGAAAGAAAGAGAGAGGTGATAAGTAGGTGCAACACTCCAACAGTCAATATGAGGATTCAAAACTTCATTGCAATTTTTCTTATTTTTTTTTTTAAATCTTTTTTTTTTTTTTTTTGTAATCATGTTGTATGTGGTTTAGATCACCAAAAAACCTAAGCCCACATAAAACAAAATTGCATCCATTAAGGGTATGTTATTGATTTTTGATTGAATTGGTGCTTGACATCGCAACTGGAAAATTTGTCAAACTATGTTAACTCTCTCCATGCTGGAGGCAATCAGAGATGCCCTAAAGAGCAGGTGCCTGTGCCTAATTCAGCAGGAAGAGGGTTAATTGAAGTGTAACAATATGTCACGCAACAACACCACTTCATTATTGAATCCTCATTTCATGTTCGAAAATAAAATTTCAATGGAAAAATGGAAGATGATATGAAGTGAATGTCCACCAGAGTATTAGAATAACAAATATTAATTGATTAATTAATAATAAAAGTTTCCATGCGTTTGTCTAGCATAAATTGCATTGTAATTATAATTAATGCATAAAACTTTGATATGGCAAGTTCTAGATTGCTCTAAGAATTTTAATTTTTCCGCTCGTTTTTTTAAATTTAATTTCTTTCTCTTAAAGTTTATCAAATGCATAATGTTGTGAGGTAAAATCTCATTTGCCATATACAGATACTATTATGAGGTCGAAAATTCCTGCTTGCCGAATCAAGTTTTCATTGGTTACCATGCCCAGAAACAACATTTATCTTACCAATAACGGCCACTAGTCTTTGGGGACTAATGTTATGGAAGTGATATTTCAGGACTACAGATTTTAACGGCGGGACTCTTTGTAATTCCTGGTCTCCGTAATACTCATCAAGGACATTTAGGCAGTTGACATTATCTGCATGAGCCAAGCAAGCAATGAGGAGGAATGAGTGACAGAAATAGACAGCATGTCAACTTCTCAAAGAAATAGGGGATATTATGTCAACTTCTCAAAGAAATGGGGGATATCATGTCACATTATCAAAGAATAGGGGATATCATGTCAACTTCTCAAAGAAATAGGAGATATCATGTCAACTTCTCAAAGAAATGGGGGATATCATGTCACATTATCAAAGAAATAGGGGATATCATGTCAACTTCTTAAAGAAATGGGGGATATCATGTCACATTATCAAAGAATAGGGGATATCAACTTCTCAAAGAAATAGGGGGTATTATGTCAACTTCTCAAAGAAATAGGGGATGTCATGTCAACTCAAAGAAATATCGGGTATTATGTCAACTTCTCAAAGAAATAGGGGATATCATGTCACATTATCAAAGAATAGTGGATACCATGTCAACTTCTCAAAGAAATAGGGGATATTGTCAATTT
Organism: Lepetodrilus elevatus; assembly: GCA_034780755.1. NCBI lineage: Eukaryota > Metazoa > Mollusca > Gastropoda > Lepetellida > Lepetodrilidae > Lepetodrilus > Lepetodrilus elevatus. The sequence goes on along the minus strand of JAVCKZ010113002.1, from coordinate 7,192 downwards.
CTCAAATAAATAGTATGTCAATTTATCAAAGAAATATGGTAGATATCATGTCAACTCAAAGAATTAGGGGATATTATGTCAACTTCTCAAAGAAATAGGGGATATCATGTCACATTATCAAAGAAATAGGGGATATCATCAATTTCTCAAAGAAATATGGGATATTATGTCAATTTATCAAAGAAATAGGTAGATATTATATCATGTCAATTTCTAAAAGAAATATGGTAGATATCATGACAGTTTCTCAAAGAAATATGGTAGATATGCCTATTTCTCAAAGAAATATGGTAGATATCATCTCAATTTCTAAAAAAAGGAAATACCGTACATATGTAAATTTCTCAAATAAATATGGTAGTAGATATATCAATTTCTCAAAGAAATATGGTAGATATTAAGTCAATTTCTAAAGAAACACTGTAGATATTTCAATTTTTCAAAGAAATATGGGATCATCTCAATTTCTCGAAACGTCAAATAACTTGTACATGTACGATTTCAAGAGAAGCACAGATAATAAATGTACGATTTCAAGAGAAGCACAGATAATAAATAACTAACAGCTTGCAACTAATGATAAGTTGTGTATGCTTACATTATATGTTTATTATTTTAATATTTATCATTCATCTATCTATAGTGTTTGTATGTAAAAGTTAGTAGAATTAGCACAGTGAAACTTAAATCAAAATGTGCACACTCTCAGACACTTTCACAAACTTCACAATTTTCATTGAACAATGCAGAAATGTCAGTTAACAGTTTGTTGGGCGAACGTGATGAAAGCTGCCGTATGTAAGTGTTGCGAGCGAACCACACACCACAGCACAGGGGAAGCCTCACAAGCACAATACTATATAGGGTCCATCTGCACGAAGCAACCTTAGCCGACACACAGAATAATATGTCCCTACTGATTACATTGTCTTAAATAGTAATATCAGCAAGATTGAAAGTAGACGGCAAAATTAGGGGAAATACTCCGAAATAGACGGACAATTTTGCCGGTTGCCGGCACCTATTGATACCACTGCAATACCAAGGAGGATGACTGTGTGACAGACAGTACTTTGTGTCATGAAACTCCTGCTCATCTATCTGTCTCATTTATCACTACAACAACGCAATGGTCTCTTAGCACAGAGCACTGTATAACGGTGGATGGCACACTCTACTAATGCATATATTATTATTATTATTTATTATTTATTATTTATTTATTTATTTATTTATTTATTTTTATTTTTTTACATTTTTATTATTATTATTTTTTTTTATTTTTTTTTTTATTATTATTATTATTACTCAAGATATTTAAGTCATGCTAATTAAACACATCATTAATGTGTTGCTATATATGGGTCTGTGGCCTTGCATGCAATAAATAATTGAATTGAATTAGTAGGTGGATATGAGAGCTTCGTGAAAGGTTGTCATGGCCATGGGGATGAAGCCACATGCAACAGAAATTTCCCTACTAATTATCCACAGGCCTGTAACTTATTTTGTTGAGCATAAAACAGTATTACCAAGAGATAACACACATTACTTTATTTTCGGCAAACTCGGGGCTAAAGCTACTTCGCGCAGATCGAGATCCCAGGGAGGCAACAGACACCAGAGGGCGCGGCGAGAATGAAAACGTACCTAGCGCCTTGACCAGTTCCTTCACGGACACGCCCATCAGCTCCGGGGGCAGTTCTTTCCCCTCCTTGCCGGCCCTCAGCATGCCGAGGTCCGAGGCCTGTCGGTCCAGGTAGCCCTGTCCCGCTCGTCGGTCCGGCATGGAGTAGGATTTGACGGGCTGCGGCATGCGTCGGGCCGGGGCAGTGCTGGAGTTGAACGGAGTGATTCCGGGACACTCCGCCTCGCTTCCGGTCGATTCCACCACCAGGGGGACCATGTCGAAGGGACTGGCGGTGGCGCCCCCTGGCGACTGTCCGAACATCGGGACGCTGGCGGCGGCTTCTGATATGAAACGAGACGGACAGTGGTGTTATTGCGCAAGGCAAAATAAACAATATGCAGGATTTGTTTCTGTTATGAAACAAACCTGAAAATAATATCATGTGAGACCACATAGAATGTGTGTGATTATTATTTTCATCCAAAAAAAAACAGTGCCAATTTCACTATAAAATATTAAATCTAGATTTGCACTGAACATTACTATTTTCAAACATGGAAATCTTTTAAATAGGCTTGGATAAGTTTTAAGTCAATGGCAAGAATTACATCCGTAAATAAGAAAAGGTTTTAGTCAATGACAAAGAAAATATCCATATGAAATTAAAGACTATTTCAGCATTAGTTGGCCGACATTAGAATGTGGAAAATTTAATTGAAGCTAACACAACAGTGCAAGATTTGATCAATATCTTTATAAACATCGACTGCAATTATCCATGCAATTTAATAAATATATATTATTTATATTCATCATTTTCAAGCAGATTCTAACTACTTGATAAACTATTTTGTGATGAATAAAACTAGCAAAATAATATTCATAATAATATCCATACGATGTATATGTCACAAACAACTAAATGCTGTAAGTTATAGCTACAAAACTAAACTATAGCAATTATTATAATATCACAACAAAAATTATATCTGCAACATCAAAAGCGACAGTGAGCACAATAATGTAGAAAATAGTGCAGAGGGCAATGTAGCTCATGTGGCATTCTGACTAAAAGTGAAATAAAAAAAATAAAACAAGGCATGTTCGAACAATTTCAATTAATCTTGCAAACATGACATCAAAATTGCCATAGTGACAAGAAAATTGAGATTTTGATGGTTTCAAAAAATCAAAATGGCCGTTATAGCAGCCATATTTGATTTAAGATTTTACATGAATACAGCTTAATTTCATTCCTTCTAATCTTCACAGAATAATTAGTCCAAAATATTCACAAATACCTGAAGAAGAGACCAGAGCCTATAGTATGACTTTGGTTCTACAGGCAGTCAGTGAAAAGTAGTAAAATTGGATACGTAATAATAGCTACACTGAAAATCTAAGATTTTACATGTGCATACCGGTAATATATAATGCTATAATACATCCACCCAAGACAAGTAGCTTCCTGTTACGTGTATTAAAGTATCACACCCACCTTTGCTTTGAATATATAGTAAGCATTCCAGTGACTGTGATGAGGTAGCTATACCATACTTATAATACATGGACTAGAAATAGAACCATCTCATTTCACTAAAAGCTTTATTACTTTTACCCAATCCCAAGACTTTTTGGGTCAATAAAATATAAAATATGTTAAAACTACAAAATAGAAACATCAGTAACATTATTTCTGATTAAATAGATCAAAAACTATAATAGTATGTCTTAAATAAGTACAACGCTTTGTCGGCACATTGCCGACGTCCAGGGAGGTAACAGTGACGTTATTTCCGATTGAATTGTTGAAGATGGAGACCATTTGACATTAATGATTAACCTTCCTTCCTGCTGAAGACAACCAAACAAGCTTAAAAGAGCATCAATTTAATATTAATCCAAACACAGATATAGTGTTAAAATATACTCAAAAGAGCATTGATTTTATATTAAACCAAAAATATAGTCAAAACCTTTGCTCAAAAGAGCAGCAATTTTACATGAATCCAAACACGGACAAATTTATTTTATATTATTCCAAACATATTCCCCAAAGAGCAATGATTATGAATGACTTTAAAGAAGGATAAAGTCTAACCGTGTCTTAACAACATTGAAGCGTGCACATATTGAAACAGTCAAGGCCCCGAGATTATGAAACTTTCTGAGCACAAAAACGTACTCAGACTATGACGTCACATGATGTTTTATGAACACAATTCTGAGTTGAGTTACAATGAGTATAGAAAAGTACTCACAAAAGTTTCGTAATCTCAGGGCCAGATTAAAACCAAATTAAAATGAGTAAATATGACATTGATATATATGTATTAATTAGCATGATGATTAGTGGTAAATAGACACAATCACTGACAATGTATCAACTTGTAACTTGCTCCACAACATTGTTGGAAGATTGGTTGGTGGCTGTACAGCAGTATCGGGTTTTCCTTAGAATATTCAAATCCACCTCAACATATATGGCATCAACGTTCTTAACTTGATGTAGTTTTGCTATCAACGATCATAATCATGTTTAATTCGACAGTACCAGCAGGTGCTCAAAGGAAAGTGCTAAATGTGTCGCCTTTCCTGACAAGCTGTGATTTTAATGAAAACAGATTTATTAATATATGCATTATAATTATTCTTTAAACAAAAATGGAGAAAAATACATTGTCACAGATGTGTGAATGTGCATGCTTTTAAAATGATCACTGATTACTATAAGCTAGAATATACAACCGCAACAATAACAAAAATAAATATAATTACCGGTATGGGAATTTGACAGTAAGATATGAATAATGATCAGATGGTAGACATGATAGATCAATGTGTGTACACTTCTCTTATATATTAAGAAATTGTATTCACCATCTTCTCTAAAAAAGAACAGTGTATACAATATTATTTTAAAAGTTAAACATGATAAATTCAACATGTTCAAATATTTTAAATACGAATTTGTATCTAAGTTAGCATGATTTGTTTAACTGCTGTGCATTTGTACTGTGACATCATACTGCATTTCTATGATCATGATGATATATCAAAAAGATTATGACAATGTGTGTGATGATGTAATGATATTGTAGATAAATCAAAAGTAAAAATGAGATATACCATAGATTGTAGCATGTGTAGACTTGATCCCTTGATATTTTACCAGTAATAATATTAGTTGGGAAACAGTTTTGAGAGATAAATATTAGTAGTAACCGAAGAACAATTGAGAGTGTATGACTGTGAGTGTTAGTAATAAACTAAAAACAGTGTCATTGGGTGTGAAGAGTAAAGTCTTCGGGAGTTAATCACATATTATTGTCATTAAAACATTATTTAAAATATGCAATGTTAGCATACACAAACAGTAATGACTACGTTCGTATCACGAATTCACGAAATGCAAGCGAACTTTAAACAGGTTCCTATGGGCAATTTCTTCCTGGTGACCCCGCCCATAACTTACAACAGCGTTTTCGCGAGACATTTCTTCATCGGAATGCAAGAGATACCGGTTTGTTGCATGTTCTGCTCACCTGGGTGTTGGGAGAGTCGGTCATGTTGTAGGTTGTTCCCTGTTATGTGATAAAATACCAACTGTAAACACGCTGCATCGTGAATCCCGGTGTTATTTTTTACTTTTCCACAAATTCATTTCACAATATTTACCGGAAGTACCTGGTCTAGGTCACGTGATTTGGGGTCGGTTATTTCAATACTACTATCCTTACTACGCATATTATAAGTAACGTGAACAGCCAGTGACTATCTATATCGTATGAATCAATAGAACGACATTCTATTTTGACTGTATAATGATATTATTATGTTCTCCGTTTCTTTTTTCTTTTTTTCTTATTTTATGGTTGTTTTGGTCTGGTTCTTAGCTACAACTGCATTGCACATACATTCACTTGACATACATGAAATCATGTTTGTACTTCCAAAAACCCTTCCACCGCTGTTTGGTAGACAAATAAACCACTGCAACCCCCAGTAGTCTACTGATAGACAACCTGAATATGATCCTATTGTTGTTTGCTTCATTATGTCAATGCAAGGGGACATAACTCAGTGGTACGACTTAAAAATATAACACGCAATGGCAACGTTTTCTCGAAATTCCTTGGTTCATATTGATGCATCACAGACAAGATAAATAGCGAAACGTTCCCTATATCCATATAAAACATTGATATTTTGATAACTACTGACTACTGGGGATTAAGTACATCAGTAAATAACAACTTTTGGGTGGATAATTCAAGCGTAATTAGTTTCAGATCCAGATTCGTTTGTCCATTATACAGGCCTATCAACTATTCCTTTAAATGGCTGTTGAATAAAAAGCGATTTTCTAATATCTTGACATTTCGGCACCCATAAATTTATCCTAAGTAATTTAATAGTTTTGCTCGTTTTGTTTATGTGAACCAGAAAGTCTTTTACACGTATATATTGATTTGTCAACATGTAAAATATTTTGGGGCCAAAATGCAGGTTTACCTTAATAATCACCTTGTGCTGAACATTTCTCTTTCTGACGCAAACTATGAAATATTATTTGGTTTCAACCACCCTTGCTGCATACTGTTAAATCATATTATATTCATTGCAAAGAAGTATATTCATGTAAGTTGTCTTTTGATGATTTCCAAAAAAATATTACGGACATTTTCCAGATTAAAGGTTTATTGCTAACAGAAATAATACAATGTCCAAATTTGAACGAAAATGGAAAGTGTTGCACATAGTTTAACCAGCTGATATAATGTTTCATAGTTTCAAGTTTTATTCATCCTTCTACTCAATACATGTATGCCCATAATATATACACAATGAATAGCTGTGGTGCTGATTACCAATCACTATGTATAATATAGACTATTCTGTTTTGGTGTTGAATACCAACCAATATGTACACTGTAACTTGTATATTAGTGTATATTATTATAGTATTACGTACTGACTCGGACAGTATTTATCAATACAAGTACTACAGTAGATTATATCTAAATTACTATTACAGCCGAATAATATTCGTATTCGAAATTGTTTTCAATGTAAACATTAACATCATTATGTTGATATGAACAGATTCAAATGAACCAAATTAATAATATGCCACAATTAAAAATATGCGTGCTTCCCCTCTGCCGACCATGTATTTCACAGATGTATAAGAAGGTAGGAGCAAATAAAGTTATTGCCTGCATTTATTTTCAGGTGTAACCGTGCTAGACCACTAGCTCGGTCAACCATCTGTGATATTATGCCTGTAAAGGCATAATATCACAGTTGATAGGCCTGTATATAATAATAATATATTATATGTTATATTGTATATAATAATAATGGACAAATGAATTTCGATCTGAGACTAATTACGCTCGATGTATCTACCCCAAAGTTGTTATTTACCGATATATTTAGTCTCCAGTACTCAATAGTTATCAAAATATTAATGTTTTATATGAATATTGGAAACGTTCGGCTATTTATCTTGTCTTTCAGGGGCGGATACAGACTTTCAGGTTAGGGGGGGAGGGGGCT
>JAVCKZ010112991.1:0-10188 GCA_034780755.1 Lepetodrilus elevatus | reverse complement strand
ACAGTTCGTGCATTTTCAGAAGAAGTGATCTGTGCGTGTAAAACGCAACGTGAACCGCTGCGTTTCCCGCAATAGGTTTGGCCGTACCTTTACTAGTTAACGTCAAGGCATGGTCATCTTAACATGACATGATCGTTCGGTACATTATCCGAAGCCCAACACTGCACTTTACACAAACCTGCCTGAGTGGTCAGTAGAGTCGTTTCATGAGTAATGCTACAGTATACATGTCGTCAGATCGTCTAGATGTACTGTTATAACTAGCGTTATTACATGGTAGACCGACTTCTGCTGGTGACACTTGAAACACGAGTAGCCAGAGTACGTCTATACAAGGACGTATTAATGTTAAGTAGGAGTTCACCACTCCCTCCTCTTCCTAGACGCCAATGTTTTCATACTCATAGCTCTGATGATGACACAACTACGTATGTCGTTTCTCTCCACGTATGCCATGTTTGTTGGGTCGAAATACATGTTCAAAACTTATTCATGTAAACATTGTATTTGTTTCATCGTTATGAGAATAAACTCCGTTCTGTTCTGTTCTGTTAGGCATGTCTACATGCATGCAAGTCAGTAAGTTGATGCTTATTATAGGCGAGATATGCTAGAAGTTCTTTTGTGTTTGTTTTTTTTAACTCGCATTATACTAGGAATGTTCTTGCTTTTCTAATTCAGTAGTATAGAGTACGATAACTATTCATAATAAAATGTCCGTAGCAATATAAATATACACTATATGATTATATATATAGAGAGAACCACTGTTCTCTGGAACACACATACTAACATTTATTGCGTTCAGTTCTGTCCGTCTGAATTCGATGTATGTGGATCCAAACATATATACGTGTATTTTCATTCAAATTCGTAAGTTCTTGTAAACCAAACGCCAATCAATCGGATTGTTCGTTCATTCATTCATCCATCCATTCATTCATTCATTCATTCATTCATCCATCCATCCATCCATCCATCCATCCATCCATTCATTCATTCATTCATTCATCCATTCATTCATTCATTCATTCATCCATTTATTCATCCATTCATTCATGTATACGCCAATACGCTATCTGAAATTATATAGTGATCAGCTAATCTCCTTTTCCGCCACTATTATTTTCCATATGAACTATAAATACCTAGTAGGTACCGGTATACTAATTTCCTTCATGACAACATATGTTGCAAAATATTATTTTCAGAATGTGTTTGACAAGCTTTTGATAATCTGTAGATAAATGGTGTGGACACATACACGTTGAATGCAGACAGTATGGTGACGTACCATCCTCGCACCCCAGGGGTACCTTTAATTCCGTTCACACTTCACTGTGGTACTATGCAGCGAGTCCTGAGCGTAATAAAGTATCCTTTGTGTGAGAGGATGGGTGACGTACATGTAGCTTAACTTTGTCAATGCTGCCATCGACTGGGTTATTTCAGGCGAAATCATCGCTTGTTGTGCAGAGGTTTCGTTTATAGTACTAGTAAATGCATTTGCATTAACATGATGACAACTAATTACTCCGGCTGTTGAATGGCTAGTGATGAATGGAAATACCTATTAAGTTAAGTCCGCACGTGGGTAGCGTAGGTGGAGCACCTGCCAATTAGTGTATACATATTCCAAACAAACATTTCCTATAGTAAATTATTAATAATCGTGTACAAATGTTCATGGTGTTTGTACCTATTTTGTCGCTATAAATATAACATAGGTATATCGAGCAAGACAGAATTGAAAGTCACTGTATGTACGTCGGATGCTGTAAAATACATGGCAATAACACTCTGATACGTGGATCTATATACTGTGTATTCTACTGTATCCGAGGGCTGGGTTTTCAGACGTAGTTATCCAAAGTTAACGGGCACGAATTCTCAATGACGTATTATTGCTAACTATACTAGTATAGTATCTCCTAAGAGATCCCGAGTCTCTGGAGCACAGCGGTTCTTTGTAGCAAGAAGGTGCGTCATCAAACTTACAACTGTATGTTATCGTGCAGTTCGACGGTCATGTTTTCCCCGTGGCATTGGCAATACTACCTACATTGCTCTTGTTATATTGTTTTTATGTGAAATCGCAAAGTCATGATACTAAAATATAGATGTACGATCATTTTGTCATGTAGACATGTTAAAGTGTAGATGAATGGGTTAACAGTGCGCTCTGACAACCTCTGTATTGCCTTCAGGATGTTCAACAAGTGTGTCCATTCTTAATAAACAAAATACATTAATATAGTGCTTGCCTGCGTCAGAGCACAGAACTTTTAATAATTATGTATAGGAGATAAATATATGCTGTTTTGACATTTGCGGGATGTTATTGAAATTCGACATGGCAAATTTCATTTGAACCCGACCCGCTTGGTCAATGGCTCCTTTCATGTATTAGCAGGCTATACATGATTCTATAATACCGATAACTAAATTAATGCTTTGTTTTAGCCCTCTGCGATAAGGACTGGTCTTATAAGGTGTATATTAATGCCTAGCTACCAACAAATAAGTCTTTGCAGTCGGCTCCCATTAGTTTCTCGGACAGGATACCACGCAGGAAACCTTGGAGTATGCGTATTATACGCTGCAGATATTTATTAGGTTTCATTATGAAGGAAATCTAATATGCTTTGCTACATACATACAACATGTAGGTTTCCTTTTGACTGGACAAGACTACCCACACAGAAACAATTAAATACGTGCAATATTAAGATCCTCATTTAGGAAACACGGAAGTATGCATGATTTCAATCTATCTAGGATTCCGATTAGTTAGTTAATTATTGGCTTTCTAATCAGATTGCTTTCCTGGGATAAACTGTCTGCAGGTCAAGCTCCTATGTACGTGCATTCTGTACTAGTGTCTGCGTGCATTCTGTACTAGTGTCTGAACCTTGAGTGTATGCATTTATGTACAGCTGTACTAGGGCTTTGTTTGCATTTACTTAATTGGTCCGAGTTAGGTTTCTAAAGTATGACGTGTGGCATGGGCAGAATTGTGACCAGGTGCCCGTTGCACGACGCTCTTGTAGGCTACAACTATTGTATTAAAAAAAATAATAATAATAAAAAATAAAAATTAAATTATTTTAAAAAAAACCCAAAAACTATTGTAACGTCAACGCTTTCTATTGTGGCGGGAGCCTAGTTACAACTATTGTAGCACTACAAGAGCGTGAAACTAAAACAACACGTAAACTAACCAGACGATTGTTATCTCGTCTCTAAACTCTGTTTATCGATGCTAATTAGACATAGCGATGAAGTCCACTGTAAGACCATACGTGTCTTCATTGAGAAACGTTAAGAAATAACAGGATATTCACCGTATGCCATATACATGTATGTATGGAATGGATTACTAGTATACTGTAAGATTACACGGTATCGAAATCTGTCAGTTAATCATCAATTGCTCATATCATGGATTATAGAAACTCACATTGAGTGAACACGAATAACACCAACATGTTCATGTAATGATGTAAGGCCGTCAAAATCTATGGTATAAAATTATACTATAAATAGTCTAGGTATGTGTTGAATGTTACACCTGAAAACTAAATACGATACAGTCGGATTCAGTAGGTTTTCCTGCGTTAGATAACTGATAATTGCGTGCCACGTGTTATCTTAATTGGTCATCACTGTCAAACCATTTCTAGACAAGGTCAATAGCCGAGCTGGTTCTGGTGTTAGGAGTTTATTTTTATTTTTATAGTAGTAGGTACGTCTCTCAGCAGTCGGAGGAGATCGAGTTCATCTGGCAAATTATTGTAAGTTACTATTTCACGTGAGATGCTCCCACGAACACACGTTACATTGCCAGGGTAAACATGGATATATTATCATAAAAAGTACGTTTTCTTTGAAGGGTGAAATAGCAGTAAACTCTGTCTGTGGAATCATTCTAAATAGTACATGCTACTGATTCAGTGAATTGTCTATTGTACTAATAGGTATAATGAATACGCCGTTATACATTTTCCAACGTTTTGATAAAATCGTTTGTCATATCATGTATTTAACTCGGTTATGTTTACAATTCATGGCTATCCCGGATTGTTACCGTAAGAGCTGATAGTATGTAAGACGTTCATCATGTAATGCATTACTGTAGCATGTGTTAATTAGTACACTTGTTTGTTCTGTGTTTATCTTATGTTGTTTTGTTGTTTTTCTTTCAAAAATATATATTTACAGTGTATATCACGCCGATCATGGCCGCGCGGGCTGTCGTTATGCGATAATCACATCTAGTCTCAATACGTAAAGGTTAGGCCTACATGTTTACTTCAAGTTTAATTCTTGTAACATTATCATTGTATTCTGCGATGGCTTCTCTGAACTCATTTACTGTCTACTGACAGTGGCGAGCTTCCAGGCGGTCAACATGGAACCAGTCTAGATCTATAGATTCTCGTCACTCCCTCATCTGATCGTGGAATATGGCCAGACCTGTAACTTCCGGTAAACCGGCGTGTTGTCGCTATCGAGTATCCACTCAACTAATTCATGTAGTTATTTAACCAGATAAGACGAAATCTGCACGACCAGGGTACACACACACACACTATGGGAGTGGCCCTGTGCAGATTACTAATGGAATTCGACTACTAGTATATCTTCTGATCATGTATGTAGAAATGGAATATGTTCTACCGTAAGAACAGTTCAGGAAGTAACATAATAAAATAATAAATATGAGTTGGTATTTTAATTGTTAATCAGGAGAGCAAACATACTTCCTCATTACATATACTAGTGAATTGTTCTTTCTCAGAATGGTGTGTGGTAACTACTAGTATATATTATTCATACAATAGGAGTATACAGTTAGTTAAATACATCCTCAATGAGGCCGTTATCATTCAGCCACGTTTACGCTAGTCACTCCACCTGACTTGCGGCCTATTTTCTGGACAGTATGATATTCCTTAATTGATATCCCCTGTTACCCTCGAGCCACTTATCCTGACAGTCTCGTATTGACACGTGGGTAATATGCAGGGGGAATATTGCGTGCAGGAATGCTCACTTACAGCACCAGGGCGTCTCAATCAGAGCTTCTGTACAGCACACAATCAATCTTAATGTAGGAAACTCTCAGTCAAACACACACAAACAAAACATGTCTACGGGGGCCGTGGGCTTCGTAATTGGACACGATGACTGTTGAAGTTGGTAATCTGTGCAGGCGAGGTTGCACACGAATGGCTAGGCCAGCGTATGCGTTCTGTACGTCCGTCCGTTGACCTGTCCATGGAAATAGTACGGGCTTAATGGCAGCGATTCCGTGGAGGATACTCCCGACATTTCCAAGTATAGAACATATAGAAGTCTGACTAATTGAATCATTTCTACTTATTCTGAAATCGATATTCTTATATACCCGTATAAACCTCCTCGTGTTATACTGTACTGTACTGTACGGATTCATGACGTCTATCTATTAAATAATCCTTCCTTCCCCCAGCCCCACTACTACCCACTCCCACCCACCCAATGTCCACACACCGGATGTCCTGAACGAGACAGTCGTATGTAGCCTATACAAGTCGTATACCAGTATAGCATTGACGTTTTCAGCTCGGAGGAAGTTGCAATTACCTGTGATTTTCTGTTAGTTATCAAATGGCCTGTATGCTACATGTAGCTGCTGATCGACTACGTACGTTCCAGGTATTGATGGCAGTAATAACTATATATTGAACTACGCAGCAGATGTGCCTGCTCAGGCTTTTGTTTGAGGACGAAATGTAGACTATCCATAGTCTCAGAAGATTAAGTAAATCAATAATATATAAATGGTATTATATTTAATAAAAGGAGCCCCTGAAATACGTTACCCTCCACCTTGCGCTCCACTAATCCCGACTTGCTTTTAAACTGCTCTAGGGGGATCTTTTGAATAGGTGTATTTGGGTGAGAACAAGGTGTGACACACACTATAGGACGAAATGATACTGTTCACGTCAAGAAAATACAGCTGTAGGAAAAGAAAGACGTGGATTCTAATTAAAAACTATACCATTCATTATCTCTATAAGTATATGATCGTTACACTATTCTGACCAGAAACCGAGACCATCAGAGCAAGCAATATTGCCAATAGCCGTTCTAAAATACAGTACATCGTCATGGACACCGGCTGCCCAACTCATAGGATCGCGCTTGGCAGTTGTGCAAATCATATTCAATATTCACTTTATAAAAAGCAAGTCTAGGTTTATATCGAGAGATGACTTTTATTTGTTATATTATTTCATAGAACTGATGTCGCTGTGCTCCTTTTGATGTTTTTATTTACAGGACGAATGATATATTCCACGAATGTTATATTACATGAGAAATTATTTCCGACGTCAATCACTCAATGTGTGCCAGCGATTGTGGCTGCGTTGGTCGGACTGAGAACCTTAAAATGTACTGTCATAAAAACTCGGGAATATTCATCTATGAGTAAGTGAAGATGTCAATGCAAGAAACTGATGCAGCTCTGTGTACACATTACACTTGTTCTACGTTCTAGACCACTGTCCAATGTATGTGTCTGTATACCGTGTTGTCATGCTAGATTTCATCAGGTTGATCGTCGACTTTGACACCTTCAGTGTATGTCCTGGTGCAGTGGTAATTATTCATACTTTGCGGACATAGATCACCTCCCCTTCAAAGTGAACACTATCTGCATGATCCAGAATGGGTCGACGTGACCGCGTACTATGAAGTATTTGTCACCAATGACGTCAGTCGTGGCACAGATATAATGCATGTAAACTTCCTAACTTCGTTTTCTTGAGTTAAAGATTTAGAAGATTTGAAAAACAAATAACCGAATACCAACGGTGAACAGACGCGCGTGGTTCAATTTTCTTCCACAGCTATGCATGCTCTACACCGCAGCACCTGCTAGAAGATAAGAAAAAACTAAATAACATGACTGTTGCACGTGATTTCTTTGTCCTACATAATGCGATATTATATATTAGATTGACTGACAGTCGACGTACCACGGATGCATGCAGCACGCGATAGGTCGCTCGAAATAGAGCTGCGCCTTGGTGAAGTTATAAGAAAATAAACGCTCAATTTCCATGTCTAAATGTATAAGGACCGAGGCGATACACTTCAAGTTAATATATTCCAACGTTCATGCGATAATATAGGCGACCCTATTTCTATGTGATAATAATGCATTAGTCCCTGTAAAAATAGCTTGACGTGTTTCTCGGTGCTGTTGTTGGTAGTGGTAAGTGATCATCTAGAGATGGTCCTAATGTCACATCAATATGATATAAATGAACAGGTATTGTTTGATGTAAATATCATTCAGTGGTAGTGATGTCATAACTGAATTGTTATGAACATAACTGAACTGCATGCCCCAACGTAAAAGCACAGTCGCCCACTATATTTGATTTTACATTTCAGCAATGCTTCCTAAACCTTCTTCTCAGAAGTCCCAATTCAGAACGCCATTCAGAGATCCCTCGCTGTCGTCTTGTGGATTCCCCTTGTCACAATCACAGGATCCTCTGTTGGCGTGCACACCGAGCTTCACCATCGACTGCTCTCAAATATCTACCCCGGGTATTACTGTAGATACACTGCAGTCGCTGATAAGAAAGTCCCCAAAGCAACTGAACGGACCCAAAACATTGAAAAATAAAACTGATCGGTTGAAGTCACAGACGGCAAACACTCAGGTGTCCAGAGAAATAACTGGTGCAAAGAACCAAGAACCCAACCTTGCGGGAGGAACTTGTAAACGAAAAGATCCGGGTATCTCGATAAATGTTACACAGACTAAATCTCAAATCCACAAAACTGCCTCGAATGGAACTGCTCACCGGGATACGTCGGTGAGCACTGTTGGTAAGGAAAATAGATCTGTTCGACAATCAGCAGAACATGTAACAAACAGTTCGGTTAATCCCGTACAAGAAACAGTCCCATGCAAATCAGGTTCTTCAAAAGGACAGCGCAGGGACAAAGACCCCTCAAGCAACAGGTCCAAGAAAACATCATCAACACCAGTAGTATACAAGAGCAACTGCAGGGCCGCCAGTTCACGTAGTATCTTGCCAAAGAATACCATCGTTAAACTTACGCCTTTCAGAAAGTTTAGTAAACATGTAACAAAGAACAAAGCAACTCCCATGCACAGGTTGCTCAACAAGCACTACAATCAACGAATGCCACCTTCTGATCTGACAATTGCAAAGACACCACGTAGAGGAAGTACGCCAGATGGCATTGACAATGTCGTTATTATTCGGGAGGAGGAATACGTGTACAGAGATCCACCACAGGACAGAACTGTTTCCAACACCAAGGCGTCTGACATCTACACCTTCACCTCGACATCTCCCGAGAAGACCTCAGTAGGAGGTCCACAGGCTGTCACCAGGAAAAGGAGGAACGAACAGGTAACGATCCATCTTGGAGGCGATGAATTCAGACATTCTTTCGTGGCATGAATGCTATTCAATATTTTCCAATAAATACGAAAATCTTTACTCTGTATGTATTACTCTGTAAGTACGTTTGACTAATATTACGCCAAGAAACATGGCGACTGTCATTTCTCTATTGGCCATGGTGTAACGTCACTTGTTCAAGCATTTTAATGACCACATTTCTGTATTGGTCTAAAACATTTCAGAAACCAATAGATACTTGGTTATTGACTAGAAAATGCATTTCGCTGTTGATGTCATACCTTTGTAATTTACGTTCATTGTGTTATTCACCTTAGCTCTCTAATAAATAGTGTAGTCATATGCATGTAGTTGTATAGTTGTGGTCATCTTTAACAGGTGCGTATGGACGTTCTAAGGGAGATCTATCGCATCGAGACAGAACTGGCTGTTCTGAGGAAAAGACGGAAGAAGATCAGGATGAGATTGAATACTGTAGAGGTATACAGAACCTGCCAGTAGTGTTTATATAATCCTCAGATCATAGATACTGCCGACATGCCCGATTGATTAATGCCTACGGTGCTTTGGGTGCGACTTTATATAGAAACTAGTAGATGTCATTAAATGCGTACTATTCTCTACTTTGGTGAGGGTCTGTTTAGCAGTCAATAAGATGATTGAAGTCATTGCCAGCGTTACGAATGGTTCTGAGAGCTGGCCGCAGAGTGTCGTATATGGCGTGTCTGGTGGTAGTTACACAGTGGAATCATTACATGCAGATGTATTGTTATCGATTGCGTTATCTAACAGCACCATCTCAGAATAGCACCGTCACGTAAGCAGTGGTGCAAGTGCATTGACAAATTGATTCATTCAAAATTACGTCTGTTTTACATACATTCCAAAACTATAGGTGTGTGTGTGTGTGTGTATGTGTGTGTGTGCGTGCGTGTGTGTGTGTGTGTGTGTGTGTGTTCTTGGGGTTAGGTGATAATTTTAGTCATATAAATCATTGTATCTATAATTTCCTATTACCAAGTGCTGTATTTTAATAAGAATAAAATATTTTCCTTGACACGAATGGACATTGTTTTAACTGTTATGTTAAAAGAAGCGTTCGTAAAATATTTAAGCCAATATCCACATACATGTAACTAATATAACTGCTGAATTCATGTTATCAACATAATATTGCATTAGTAACGTGAAGTAAAGGAGGTATGCAAAGTACATGTGTAAATATACATACGTGTGTATACCTGGCATGCGAACCCATTACACATTTCTACATATGGTTTTGATGGTCATGCAAATGCATTTTTTCAAAGTAAGTTTGCCCTGTAGGTAAATTCTGTCTTGGGTACAATGTTATTTTCACATACTCTAATAACATATTGATGTAGAAATACTGTCAAAAACATATCAGGCCACGTGTGTAGGAAGTTTTAACCCTCAGTGTTTATCCAGGAAGTCATTGTACATGTTGTCACAATTAAATCTTATGTCTATATAATGTATATAATAATATATGTATGAGCGAGGACAACGACGTAAGCAAGGGTCTATGAAAGTAGACTTTGTTTTATCAAATCTGATTTTGCTTCATCCATGTTTATGTCCAGTCCAACAACTAGGGTCATATTCGCAGTTAGCCGGTGTGGATTATGGACTCCGAACATGGGCCACAGAGGCTGACTGGAATCCACATTATCCAGCACCTGGAGCACCTTCTTCTCTGACACAT
>JAVCKZ010112980.1:0-10188 GCA_034780755.1 Lepetodrilus elevatus | reverse complement strand
CTCTCTCTCTCTCTCTCTCTCTCTCTCTCTCTCTCTCTCTCTCTCTCTCTCTCTCTCTCTCTCTCCCCCTCTCTCTTCATTTATCCACACCAGCTCATGATAGCAAACCTGACAAAGGTATGAATACATTTCATATAGTGAACAATAATATGCATACTTTATGCAAAAAAAAATGATTTTAATATTAATTAATATTATAAGAAATATGTAATCGTACTGGGCAATAATTCATGTATTTCAGTAGCCTACTCCATGTTCATAAGGTATATTAAATGTGTCTACGTTTATCATTCTATAACTATTGAGCCATGCAGTCACCTAATAACGTTGACGACTGTACGTGTTGATAGACGTATACGGTGTCCATACTGAAAAGCATTCAGAATTTACTACTCTTCCTTTTTTTATCCACCTAACTTTCAAAGTACAGACAGATACTCGGAAGTGTTCGGCGGTGAGTGTTCTGTTTACACACGGGGAGTATTTCGGCGAAAATAGAAAAGAAGCAGAAAATATGAAGCTTCGCAAACCGGGGTAAAATATCAATCGCTAAATATGACATACTTCTCATTCCGAACTCTAGGGATGAGCTTCTCTCACCGGTCTCTCTCATGCTTTCTTGTCGTCAAATTACCGTCAAGTATTTCTCATGTGGGGGGTCAGGCTTGTCTCCCGGGGGCCGGGGGACCCTCAGTTTGTCTAGACACACAGTCTCGTGTCAATATTTAAAGCCTTAGAGGTAAGCGCCCATTTTTACAAATTTTATGTACACGGGGGAAAGATTTGACAAAGACACCATTTTGTTGGAGATGGACTTGTATCCACAGTTCTTCGACAACCTCGAGTCCCGGGCTGAGGTAAGATGGAGAAACACAGACTGGAAATGAAAATTGCATTCCAAACAAAATCTCTCGAATGCCATCGACCCCGGCGTTATGCAGTCTCGGGGGGTTATACAGGTAATCACTCCCATCTTCTGTCATCCAGCGCATGCGTAGCAATCCGAGGATACCAAAGAACAAGGGAGACAACTTATGGTGTAGAACCAACACTAATGGACGACCTGACATCATAAAGGTCTCCGAAAAACAAATATTAAAGCCAAATATGTCAGAAGCTATAGAAGGGAAGGCCTCGCTTTGAACAATAACCGGGCTTTCTGTTTAAAGATTCATGAAAAGATGAATAGGTCAGCGAGAGAAGAGCAAGAGTAGTGTTTGCAAGAATCTTCATTTAAAGTTGAATGCTTCAGATAATCCCCTGGATTAAGAAATACGCAAACCTCATATGTAGAAACCGTCAATGTATTTGTTGTCATTCCGCTGTCACAGGTGCTTCTTCATTCATAGGTATCACGTGAACGTGCTTCATTACTATACATCATTGTTAAAATTGTCCCGGTAGTTTTGTATATTCTTCGTCGTAATCTATTGAATCAAAACATTGGTTTGCCCTCTCTTGGTTTCTGATGACATCTATGCATGGCTTCGTTTTGTGTATCTGTAGTATTAGGAAGAAATAGTCATTATTTCGTATTTTATTTAATTATTGTCAGAAAGTAAAGCAGACAAGACTACGTTTGTTATATAGTGAAAGACCACACAATTAAAATAAATGAGAATGTGGTTATATCTATGTGAAAACTGTCCAATTAATTTTGAATATTTGCATATATAATGAGTTCAGTGCCCTAAATTACGAAAATAATTTTGTAATACAAAACGTTTCATAATTTCGAGACCAGTGGTCCTATTCTCGAAACCTTTAAAGATATTCAGTTAAGAACGTTCTTATGCTAAGAAGATCGTAAAAACGTAAGAACGTAAGAACGTAAGAACGTAAGAACTCCATTTGTCGACCTACATTAAAATTACTATAATTGGGAAGGTATGTTTTGAGTACGAATTCTTGGTCAAATCAAAGTTGTGTTCACCAATCGCCGTAATAAACATTTTGCAACCTTGGGACCAGAATAACAAAGGTGAAAATTGTTATACTAGAAATTGGTAAGATAAGCGAACTTGTAGTCTAGAAATGTTCTTGATCTTGATAAGTTACACCGCAGTAGCCAATGCTGGCATTAATGGGCAATGTCTACTATAGAAGTATAGCACGTGTGGCTATCATTGTCCATCCAGTATCAATATTGCGATGGTAATTGATGCGTTATTTAATATTAAGAGCTGCTCGATGTGTGTGATAGGTTTGCTTCTGTAGACTACGTGGCAGGTACCTCGAGCCAACGTTCTTCCGTGACTCCAGCCTGTTCATCAAGGGTGTTGTCCGATTTATCTTCCGATTGTTTGACAAGAGAAGATAAATCGTACAAGTCTATAAACTTTCATTAAATCCGCATCTGCCCTCGTATTTCACTTCATTTATAGAAACGGAATGTGATTGTGACAGCTCTTATCATTGGACAATCTTTCAGCCAATCATCTCCATTCTTGTTCCACGTTCAGCACCAGAACACGCTAGGAATAGTACCTAAATATGTTTATTATTAACGTTATCACATTCAAGTCCACCATTCTGGACGTGTTTTTAACCATATGATTCACCTTTGCTTGCTGCTAATTGGCTCCGGGGAGCATTAATTGTTGTCCTTCATCTGCAAGGGATGATTCCTCGAGATTTCTCCCGCTGAAACGTAAATGGTAGAGATAAGAAATGCTCTGACATTTCAACAACATCTATTGTTCGGGACATGTGTAGAATAGTACGGCATTTTTTTTATTGCATGTTTATCCCGCCAGAGCGAATCAGAGAAAGGTTTGTCTCAATTTACTCTGCTTCTGGTATACTTTTGCTTGTCTCTCAGCCGTTGAAACATGTAATTAAGACAGACCAGCGTTCTGTTTAATTAATATCAACGATGTCATACACCAACATTTCCAACATTATCGCTGCCAACCGCCTGTGTTTTCCCTCACTGTCCAACTTTATCGACTAGTTATGACTTCCAGCTTCCAAAGGTCATGAGTGCACATCTTTAAGGTGAAACGCTGACCAATTCGTTGAGATAGTATTCCTGAAGTCGTATTTATCATACACGGTGGTCAAGATTATAATGAGATGCCTAGGATGATTTTTATGACCTGTACAAACCAGAAACACTTCTAACCTTCGTGCTATAGATAGTCGCCATTGTTTTCCCGGATGTTCTACGGTGTGGATGAAGTATGAACGAGTCAAGAGGATGGCCAACTAGTTTATTGCTTGATATAATAGGTAGTAAACGATTCTGAGCTCCATACACTGATATGGGATATATCCAAGCGTGGGTGGCGCGCGGGAGATGGATATATATTCGTATGGCTGATAATTCCTCAGAAAACTCGGATCCTGGTTTGCGTCAAAATACCAGGGGTGATTCTGTCGTGAGAAAAAGATGATATGGAGGGCGTGTTTATATCATCATAAATTTTATTGTTTTATTATCTTGACAGGAAACAAATAAATTTGTGGCGCCTGAGATTTATGTAACATTTAATGACGATTTTCAAGAGACACGTCTTAATAGTTTGCCCCCAAACGCAAATCGTTGCGTGTCTTATATTTGAACTCCTCGCAAACTTATGATAAAATTAACCATTTGCGTAATGTTCTGAATAGCTGTGCTCCTATTTCACCTTGGGAGTTCCTTAATACTGGAGTCATGAGGCAGTAACTGACGTAATTAATTATAAACCAGGCTCCCCCATTCCACGGAACGATCGTAGCGCTACGAGAGTGGTATCCCCGATACGTTAACAATACGGGAGACATGTATAGATAGCCATTAAGTTAGCTATTCGTTGATCCCGGAAGTTTTTTAGAAATAAATATTGTTTTAAAAAGTTACGTTAACAGGTTACTACTTTCGTAGCGCTACGATTGTTATGTGGAACAGGACAAAGAAGGAGTACACTTACGATCGTCCTTTGAATAAACGTATCGTACGTAAGACGTACTGATAACCGTACACAGCAATAGGAGTACAAATGAGAAATGTTCAGAATGAGATCTGTATCAAGATACCTTCGACATATTGTCTTCCCGTTTATGTCAACATACATATTCCGATTTTTGTCAACTACATTATACGTTGGTAGTAAGATCTAGAAATGTAATTTGAGAGTGATACAAATATAGGTCTAGCCACGCATTACAAATAAAGGTTACACAAAAGGTTGCATTTTCAATGGAATTATCGCAAAGACAATGATAGTTTCGATTTTGAAAGGTTACATTGAATGAATCTACCAATGGCAACGATGTTTATAAAGTACATTATAACCGTTAAACGAAATCGAAATCAATGCGTTTTGGAACAACAAATCGAAGCGGGCGTAAATGAAGACCTCACCGGAAGTCTTTACAAGTGTAACTTCCGGTGAGTCCTCCAGTAGTAAGTATACGGCAGATGGATTATCTCGTGTGCATCCACGTTTTGATTTGTAATACAAAGTCTGCGTATACGCGTCATCCGTCTCCACCTCTTCTGATGATCACCATCCGTCTCCACCTCTTCTGATGATCACCATCCGTCTTCATCACAGTTTATCATCTGGAAACATCGCCATGTGTGTGTCGAGGTGAAATTTGTTTTCTTTGAATTCTATGTTCTGATGAGGGAAGGTTTATATTAATAAAGCGAAGCATGAACGTGAATTATACATTTGTATTGGCAGTATTTTTATTATTTAAATTTTTCGTTGCATCATGGTATTTGGACTCATTCGCTTCACGGCACAGTGAATGCTAATGACTCAACATTCATTTAATTAACTATGCAATCAAGTTAGATATCCAAATTAGATGCCCAAATCATGTCTACTTTTTCAGTTCTTTCAATTGTAATTGTAATTGTATAAGTCATTTTACATCTAACATGTTCGTCAGTTGCTAGTATATGCCTTAGCTTTACCTGAATAACTTTTGCTGATCTATGTATTGTATACAATGTACACTTATCCCTACTCGAATAAAAGTTAGAATAAAAAAAAATAGATATCCGTTTTCTTGAATTGTCCATGTTGGCAATGTTATGAAATGTCATTAGTCAAGAGCTGTTATTACACTGTGCCCACGTGTGCGAACGTTGAAGTGCAACTGATACTATAATTGGCATGAAGAAACGAAACAGGAATGTTGCACCTCCTTTTTTGGTGGAATCTAAGATTACAATCCCCGTGTGTGAACATCAGACAACCGCTATGTAGATATTCGGCCATATCCGGCCAGTCTTCGCTGTACAATCAACAAATGGTGCCTGACATGTTTACATCCGGGTTATTCGTGATATCACACCAACTAATGACTGGAAAATGAATTATTTCTACTTACAAACATTCAGTAACATGGCATGCGTCTTTGATCAATGTCATCAAACTGTATCTATTAGCATAGCTAACATGATCGCAGTTACGTACGGTATTCATCGCTGACCATGCAGTAATCAATGACAATTAGTTGTACAGTAATCGATGACAATCATTGATGCCAATGAAATTTACAATCGTCGAGGACAATGAAATATAAATGCTTTTCTATTTTGAAAACGAATGATATCAAATTAAGTGGAGAATTCCTGTAATAATAGCCTATTATTTATGAATACACCTGCTAACTATCCATATTTACGGTGTAAACTTATAGGGTTATAGTGGAACCGCATGCATTTAATGATGATTGTATAATTGGGGCCACACATATAAAAAACGTTAGCGCGCCGGAAATAGTCAGTAATTGATATTTGTAGGTCCGAAAGAACAGATTAGAAGAATTCTCCTAGCGTGTGCTTGTTTGGTTTTCAAGTAAGCAAAACCCTCTCACAATGGTGGCAAAAGCGCAAAAACTACACCTCGAAATAATTGATACATTTGTGAAATAAATAAATATTTCCCTACGGGCGATTACGGGCCTAAAAAGCCGGGATATTAAATATCGGATTACTTTTATACTTGCCAGTAGTATTTGTTTTGCATTAAGGCACTTGGCAGATGAAAGTAAATTGAGAAATTGTAAACTCTCTGTCCCGCATAGCCTCCGAGCGCTCTGCCAAATCTCGAGGGTGATATCGAAATTGACAAATAACGCAGCATGAACGGCACATGCGAGTTTCTGGGGAGTATGGAGTGGCCTACCTCCGAGATGGAAGTTTAATTTGTTTTGATAAGTTCTAAGAAGCGATGAACTTGACATACGTTTCGTTTATGGCCAAGATGAAAGGTTCGGGCATGGTTAACTAGACAACTCTCATGACGCGAGGGGGAGAAAAAGGGGAAGGAGGATTCTAACGGGCACGCGCAGATACATGCACGTGTCGGGTCATGAACTTCTAACGGTAAAACTAGGACTGGCTCTCGGAACTGGATTTTGATTATTTTCATAGCCAAATGGTGTGATACCAAACGATAGCATAATTAAGGTTAATGGTAAACAATATTTTCTGGGGGTGAAAAGAAAATATTGTGAAATGATAAAAGCGAATCCCTAACGATGAAGGAGAGAACTCGGCCACGGAGAAACGGCCATGCTATTAAGAAACAGGTGCAGGGCACAAAGGTCAAGCCCACTTTTAAATGGTCTGCAGTTTCCTGAGGAAATATGCATCTATAATAATTACAGTCAGCTTTACGATCTGGAGAACCTCCCAGGAATATTTTATTGTCGGAAGACAATAAACGAGAATTCGAAAATAGAAAGCTTAACTAACGGTAAATCAAAAATATAATACCTTCTAGATATGCTATATAATACAACAAGGTAAACACGTTTATTACAAATAATATATATTTTTCTATGTCAAGCATGCTCACTTGTACCATCGTCCACACCTGTTCAAGTTATTTAAAGGCATAATATCACAGGCATGTATAATGGACAAACGAATTTCGATCTGAGTAATTACGCTTGATTTATCCACCCAAAAGTTGTTATTTACTGATGTCTCCAGTACTCAATATTAATGTTTTATATGAATATAGGGAACGTTCCGCTATTTATCTTGTCTGTGATGCATCAACTAAACTATGAAGGAATTGCGAGAAAACGTTGCCTGTGCGTATTATATGTTTACGTCGTACCACCGTATCGAAAGTATCCGCATGTTCATATGTAATTGAATCCGTATACGGTGTAGCACGGACGTATCATTAATGACCGGTGAAGACCTTCATCATAAAAGTATCTAAACTTGTATAATCTGCTATATAGGTGTTCAACAGACGTGCCAACTACAAGTACAGTCTATTGTCTACGGATCCCAACAAATCCCCGTAAAGGCATTCAATCTTCATTATCATGTCCGGATTTACGAAATAATATTATGTTGCTAATTTAACTCGCTTAAGGCAAGATTCCGTCAATTCGATTTAACCCCGATAACAAAAAGCTCCAGCGCTGGCCCGTAATTATAGTGTCACGGTTGCGCAATGATACGAACGCGCAGTGTATAGGTCAGCCACGTAATAAGTTGTGAAGTGAAAACGGAATTCATTAAGAGCTGATATATGAAATTATTTTCATTGTAAACACGGCGATTTCGTCCATTACGATTACGGAGAATTGGGGAGGCACCACTGAAGGTAGTTGCGTCATTGCGGGTCATCAGCTTAGTATGATTGACAGTTGAAATAAGCGTCTGGCAGCTATAAGCATAGAAAAGCCTCCGGGGCTAAAACCTTCTTATAAGACTTTCCCGGCCCCCATACTGATATAGACAAGCATATAACAGCCATACTTGTTGATTCGGTAATAGAAATGACACAGTTTAGACGTAGCAGTGAAGCAGAAAATGACATTGTTATCTATCGGCAGTTAGAATAATGGTGAAGTTACAATGACATGTACACGATGTGGATGGCCATTCATTCTCAGTAGTGATCCGACTCGTCTTACGACTATAGTCGCATTCGATAACGTGTCGTTCCGTGTACAATACCGTCATTCCTGGAGGGTAGAATTATAGATTTTTTTTAGTTACTTCCATCCGACTTTGATTGACTTATAAACTGTGCTTTCTAATTAGATTAATAGTTCGATGCAAAGCCAAACAAACGCGGAAATTTGCATAGGAAATGTTCTTATATAAATAGAAAAAAGAAGTATGACAACATATATTAATCATTGTATTAAAAGCATACGTACCATCCCTACACCGCTTTAATACAAATCGTACGATCATATGGACTACGTGTTTTGGAAGATTTCCTGACAATTTATTTTTAAAAATAAACTCGTCAATTCATACAACTGTTCTTTAAAACGCGCCTGCTGATAAATTACATTAATTTTAGCCTGAACTAGTATGATGCATAACATTTCCGGTTTTACCTATCTTTTTTTATTAAGTAAAAAAGACAAAATGTTTATTCTCACACTATGGTGAGATACAGAACATTGTAATACAATACAATACAATTTATCTATCATTTTATACAATTAATAGAACGTATTTTTTGCCTGAACTAATATAATGTATAGCATTTCCGGTTTTATCCTATTGCAATAAATGTATTTAATCTATTAATCCATCGTGATGTTACAGACTGAAATAGGCTTACCTGATCTTGAACCACTTGCAAGTTCGTGAGTTGCCATTATTAAAAGTTCAATAAATGTCTTTCACGTGTCTATAGCATATTTTACTTATTAACATTAATCAATATCAGAACAACCATGTATACATTGCCCTGCTGTCAATGTAATTCAAAGATTGGAACCGTTTGGAAATGATTAATTTTAACACTACGGCCGAGTCCTTAATAGGTTATCAAGCACTTGTCATAAAAATAATTACCCTTAGAGGACCGTACCAACTCTTACATGACCGTACCATGCATGTGTTGCTAGTTACATATCATCTTTGATTCACTTGGCTCAACGTGTTGTTAATTAGCACAAAGGTGTAGTTTATGACCACTTAATCAGGCATTCAGAAATGTCCATATTATGTCCATATAAACATGAAATTGTATACCCTCCGCCCTCCAATAAAATAGCTTGGTTCTGTCCAGAATTGTCAGTGACGTAATAGATTTATTGATCCTGGAAAATCAACAACATATTGTCAAAATTAGACTTGATGCGTTAAATATGAAAGGTTTTGAGTTTCAGTACGGATGTGGTGTACTATTGACATCAACAATTACCTAACATTGAAGAGTCGGGGATGAAAGCAAAACAGTAATTATCCATGTTCTTCATATCCATCTGTTAAAGAAAAACAATGCCCCTGAACATTTTCTTGGATTGCGTTTAATTGAATGGTCGTGTATATTCCAATATATGTCAGTCTTGATTCTATATCTATGTAATTAATTGACCTATTTCACCGTCTTATGTATATCTCTTATACAATTTGCTATATGTATGACCATTACTAAGAATATAAAGTCAAAAACAACTGAAGACCTTAAAAGTTCCATTTATCAGAGATGCACTAACGCCATGATGTTAATATGATGCAGTCTCATATATCACAACTGAATTAAAACCCGCATAAAGCCAGCTAACTACTATAATGAAAATAAGTATATAAAATAAGATCATATATTATTGCAATCCGTTACTGCACATATGTCGCTTACATTGGACAGTTATACGATAATGCGTTTATATTTTTAGCAAGTAATGATGAACTACTGTAAAAGATAATATAATAGTTCATTACCGACAAATAACGCAATTTGGATTTCATTACTGCTGGTACATGATTATTAAAATGCAATTTTATATCTGACACTAAAACATTAGCAAAGTTAATGTCTAAAACATATTCTTTCACCTCGTTACAAGCGATTTGAAACAAGATATTTATTATTTCATATTTCTTAGTGGGTCTTTTTCCGGGGGTCTAGTGGACTATGAAGACCATTCTAGAGTAACATTACCCAGCCAATCTCCAATGACCTTTCACTGTTAATAATTACACTGAGACGTATATTTAATGGCGTTATATGAACGACTTAGGTGTCTGCTGTTTATCCGCACTCAGATGGCTGCGTATTGATACAGTGAAATGCCACGCCGAGATTTTAAGCCATGATACCACGGCGTCGCGAATTTCACGAAAAAAGTATATCCATCATCTGATCATCCAATATATGTATAATGTAACATTCGACAGACCAGACCGAGCGCTTAATATATATATGTGTGTGTGTGTGTGTGTGTGTGTGTGTGTGTGTGTGTGTGTATAAG
>JAVCKZ010112969.1:0-10190 GCA_034780755.1 Lepetodrilus elevatus | reverse complement strand
GATTTTTATTTCCTTTTAAAGAAATTATGACCCATTTTCTGAGTGGTGCGTTTTCATAGTCTTTCAGTATATATATACTCAACAACATTAATTAAGGGCCAGGTGCCTTATTTTGATATCTAAAATTAGCTTTATATACTATACTATATATACTAGTATATAATGTTAACAACGAAGAATTTACAAACGTCTACATGGTCCAGATAATCTTCAAAACCTTTCAGACGCGTATATGAAGAAAAATGGCACCAGGTTCCTGGTAGAAAGTTCCCCACAAACTATTTGCCGACCCTTTACTCATTGTGTTGAGTATATATGCACTTTGCAGAGGATGTCACAAGTAGAAAATAGTTAAGGAATTATCCACGTGGTTTAGCGGAATATAATTGCTCGGACAGATAATTCAATAAAAATATGAAATATTGATATCGGTTGACACGGGGTATAAGTAGCTTTCAATGCAGGAAATGTCTAGACAGGTCAAACTTTAATGTATAATTATATTAGTTTGGATGTGTGAAGTGAAAACTAACTCATCCGGTGATGAATCCATACAGATTCACTGCCACAAAGTGAATAGTATATGACTTGTTAAAGGGATAGTATCTTATTAAATGCCGAATTGAATACTTTTTTATTATCTCACGTGATTACTTGCGATTGGTGAAAGGATGTATATCTAAATGAAAACAAAAATGATAAAAATTAAACACTAGATTGTCTGACATTGTGGAGAAACAACTATTATATTTCGTCAATATTTGCTCGGATGAATATGTTCGTATTGTTATCTACTGTATACAGTCATTCATCCATTAACATTATTGTTTGGGAATATTTCATAAGTGCAGCTGTATACATCGTTAGTTACTCCCCTTTAACACGATTGGCAAGATCATACTTAAATTAGGGACTACATGTACAGTGTAAATAGGAAATATTATACGAAATGTTTTATATAAACCAATTTCCCAAGCATAATTCCTTGTTCCGGATTACGTGCACAGTTTAGAAATGGACCGAGAGTAAAGTACAGCCGGACTCTCTCATCGAACTTGGAGGTTGATGAGGCAGAGAAACTGAATTACGTAGATGAATAAATCTCAGTGAAGGGCATTGGTTGAAGTGACTACCATTTCAACACATTGTCTAAGTCTTGTCGACATTGGTTTGAAGTTATCTCCATTAAACTACAAAGCAACTTTCCGAATTAAAACTCTCTTCGGGCATCGTGGTTACTGAAGCAAATGTATTGTAGCAGAGCCTAGACAGACTTAACCCTCTCCATGCTGGAGGTAACCGGAGCTGCCTAAACGCCTGTCGTCTGTTGCTAATCCGGCAGAGAGAAGGTTAAAGAAAACCTATCCCGGATTATGTTGTCACTTGTAAATGTTGTCTAAATAATATACATTCATATATAAATACAATTAAGAGATGAAATAATTATTAATACAATGCGATAATCTCGATCTACTACCGCTTTCGGCTGTTAGCCTCTTCAGGTAGATACACAATAACCCTGCACTCACATTGCCAGGAATGGGTACTGGAATATACCACGTCCGGGTCCCGGGAATAGACCCCACCGTACCATTCTGTGTGGGCATGGCGTATACAGTAGATTGCTTTCTGAGCACTGAGCAAATGATTTCAAAGTCTGAATAGCTCACATCGCATTTCTTACGTCCAGACTGTCAGACCCCAGTAAGGATTAATACAAAGTCTATCCAGGTACTTAATAATTGGCTTAGACATTTAATTATATTGCCGTATTTACGTACAAGTAAGAGAAACAGCCAATAAATGTCAAGGGCTATAAGGGTGCCTGAGTGACTATGTATTCCATGACGATGCCTGTAACTTGACGGACGAAACATGATGGTTTAGAAAATGCTTGTATTAATACTAAAACCGGGATATATTCGACTGGTGAACACTAAATATAGTACATATCAAACATATGCCTAACAAACAAACTCAACCTTGAAAAGCTGGAATTGGTAAGTGCTATACTGTTTAGTTACGTTACTCTCCTCTTCTAGGAGGTGGACAGACTCGATGGACAAACTCAAAGACAGTATATTAAAGCCATTACTCTAGACTTAACAAGTAAGCAACCCATATTACCGGTTCAGCTATTAATTGTCGCTCTATCGACACCGACTGATGGAAACGGTAGCCCGTGTATGGCCTGCAGTGTTAGATGTCCTGCTCGGACTGGAATCTCGGAATGTCTCGTAGGGAGGTTATCGACTGACCGATTGCTCAGCAGCCAGTTCGTGTGGACATTGCGTCTGTGCAGGATTCAGAAGCAAGTTCAAGGTTTTCAAAGTTGCATGACCCTTGTTTGAAATCTGTGGGTTGAACATTACGTGCTGTCGAACATTTTTAGATATAAATTTAGTGTACACTGCGTTTGGACTGGGGTTGACTACTACAATGTGAAACGTGCGCAATGTGGAGTTTGATATGTCTACGTGTACTTTGATGATTGTTGCTTAACTCTAACAATTGGACATTTGAATTTGTAGTTTCGCATGTCATCGTGTAAGGTATTGCCATTACTTACCATTAATTAGTTAGACACAATTCAGAATTGTAATATGCATGTAGTTTTGCACTTGAAGGTTAACTGGTATACATAACATACATAAATACAATATGTAGCTGCTGCTGGCCGATATACATACGCGGTGCACCTTGAGGTGTGTTGCATTGCTATTTGAGATCGATGATAGTGTAATGCTTGTGGGACGTGTATGGTCTAATATTTGCAATTTGATTTGATATATCTTGAAACTGATATTTTGACGTATATTTGAACATTATAATATTTTATAATATTCACAATTATATTACACTTACTGTACGCTCACGTATGTATTCCATCATGAATGTATAACACAACACATGAATAAACCTATAGCTACATAACAATCCATCTTTGATAAGTAATAACAATAATTAGGTTAACATTTAAATTGCGCCATATGCACGTTCAAAAGCATGCTCATAGCGCTATAATATTACCCCGATCAATGGATCTGTTTGCACTCAATTCCTTCTGAACTCCCTGGGGAGTATACCGTACAACACAAGCTGCTATTTAAGCCGCTACAAGGTTTGCATTCATGTGTATTTTCTGTCACTGGAATTGGCACCCATGATGTATTTTGATTTCCTCTTAAATATGTTTGGTTTCCTTTGGCTTACAGGCACGGATGTATGTAACAACTATACAGCAGGCATGTATGAATATGGAATGCTCCTGTTTTATTATTTAAGTAGCCAATTTGTACAAGGATTGCTATATAGTATTGTCGTGAAATGTCAAGGGAAGCACAATTCAATCTAAAATTACAGTAATGGAACTTCTACAATCGGGGAAGAGCGCATGTATATTCATGATAAGGTTATTCAGTTTACCGAGAAACTGATCATCCTTCAGAGACTCAGAACTAAACGTCATCCATCAGAACAGAACAGAACAGAACATGCCAGAGAAGCCCGACCTACGAGGTACAAATATAAGTTACAAACACAAACATGGCAACCATGGACAGGGATTTCCTAGGTAGTCTTTCGTTTCGTAGAATGCATGACAATAGTAGAGCATATCGAAATACAGATCATGATGTCTTTAAAGTGTAAATGTCACGGTGCCATCAATGTATATGTCACGAATACTTCACTTCAAAGAATAACCCATCTTTGAAAGCATACACTGGTGTAGATCAAATACATTTTGTTCTCATTATTATGTGTACGAATATAGCAAATAAACTTGGCACGTTCTCACTGCTAATTTGACAACAAACAATGGCCAATGGTACACAAGAAACGTCTTCATCAGAAGATTCGCTTACATCTATAAGATTACTGATATAAAAACAAATCAAATACATTTAATGTCTGACAGTAGAGCCCATGTTATGTCCAACGGTATTTTAAAAGCATTATATTCCCCACAGCCTATAGTTACGAGGATGTGACGTAGATTGTAGTCTGTGGGGCTGGGAATGTCGAACCCAGGGCTCCCGGGTTGCGTCATCAATTTCACTCAAGGTAAATCATCCTCTTCGGGTTAAACCTCAATCGATAGTTTGGCTTGATCGACTTATAATGGCATCCCATTCTTGAGAAAATTAACCGTACACACTTTGCTTTTTCAATGGGCGGCTTCTCCACTTCCTTATCGACGAGTTTACAACTGATCAAGTACATCTATTTGCGTAGATTCCCACATGAAAGTCGGAGGTTTTTTAAAACGGTTTTCCATTAGAATATCTGTAGCCTCGAGGCGATATTCTGATGTAACTCCGGCGTATTACCAAGATGAAATTTGAGGTGTTACGTGATAGCGTACACTATGTGCATAGCGTGACTAATAACACTATGTAATAGGAATACGTGTATATAATAACAATAACAATATGATCGTAACAGTATGACGATAACGACATCGTCTTTCATTACATTGTGCAAACATCAATATTACGCAAATGATAAGATTTGGATACAAAATACATTAGAACCAGAGTGAAAGGTTCTAATGCATTGATATGCAATTTAAATATGTTGCGGCTCTTCGGGGCCCTGTTTCACGACGGCCTGCTAAAGTTAGGAGCTCCTAAAGTTATGACCGTTTAAGACTTGTGACGTCGCCGTGAAACATTTTTATGACACCGTCATGAAATGGGGGTGTGGAAAATAAACGAGGACCGACTTCGTGGCATTGTCAAACATAAGGATCGCACGGCGTATTTAAAGATCAAATGATCCTTATGTGGTACCTATGCTGCCACGTCTGGGCTACAAGAACGGTATAAGATTACATTTGAAGGTGAGTGGTCTCGACACCAGCTGGTCTCGTCTCTTCGTCTCTGTCTAGTCTGTCACCAGACAGATATAATGACGATGCTCTGTGTCACCAGACAGATATACTGACGATGCTCTGTTCAGATCTCACTTGGAGTCCCCTTGGACACCTCTTCTGTATTCTCATAGAACACAGAGGTTTATATTTACACATCCGTCTGAAAATGCCAGCGCTTCCAACAACTATTGTCTGCATTCTGAAGATGGCGGAGGAGGGTGTAATACAGTCAAGTATTTGTCTAAATGTACTTTATAATAGAGGCTCGCGGATGGAGAAAAACTAATATTTTAATGAATATTTGCTTCACAGAATTGAGCAATGATCAGTGTATGATAAACACGCACGTGAATTTTGGCGAAGAATACCGCTTGGGAACGTCATTTGAATATGCATATTTACTCTTAGTTATTACTTTAATATTACTTTCATTTAATAATTGAACTGAGCGAAATTGAAACTTCGAATTTGGATCAGATCAATGTATCTGTCATCATTCAGTCTAACTATTTAAAAATATTATACCATTTCTTTTCAGAGTAGTTCGGTAGAGGTGGACAGACACCGAAAATCTATCATAAAACTTTATGTAGTTTATGGGTATTAACTTCATTGACTTCGATGAGGCTCTGAAGTCGTTCTACAGGACAATCGTAGGTCCACGAGAGGCATATACTCGGCGTATTGAATTCATGAATTGTCATCACATCGCAATCTACTGAAATACATATATGTTGGTAGTAATCTACACACATTTGTAACAAAAATTACCACTTTGCAGTGTCTGTACCGTGGCAATATTTATAGTTATTATCCTTGGTCTGTCATTACCAGCCTGTGTTCGCAGGTTTACTGTAACATGAATCGCCACGGATGTCGTAGGCTTCCTCCTTCCCTAAACTGACAAGCCATACTATATGTCAAAGAATCTTGAAAGCGGCTCTAATACAAAACAAACACCAATAATAACAACAACAAAACGTCCTGGTTTAACC
Organism: Lepetodrilus elevatus; assembly: GCA_034780755.1. Lineage (NCBI taxonomy): Eukaryota > Metazoa > Mollusca > Gastropoda > Lepetellida > Lepetodrilidae > Lepetodrilus > Lepetodrilus elevatus. Next base: position 4,319 of record JAVCKZ010112969.1, on the reverse strand, counting down.
ACCCTCTGACCCACATTGTAGGCAATTGTTTTCAATACTCCGTGCTTTAAAATATACAAAGAGACTGCATGTAGATAATGGATTAAGATATACAAAGAGACTGCATGTAGATAATGGACGTAAACGGGCGATATATCGTGACAAATACAAACTGGAAGTTTGCACCGGAGAACCTTGTTACCTAGTTTCATTTTGTCGGCCATGAAGTATGCAGACACGTGAATTTACAATTCCCTCTGAAGTCCACCAGAACATTTAAATTGCCTTTGATCTACAGCTTAGGTTGAATCCATCTTCTAACCTTGAACATTTTCATGAATATCGAGACAATGACCATCCAAATTCCTGAATTGGTGGCACCTGTTTTCATTTGTGTCGCAGAGTATAAATGCGGATAATATGTAAATTTATTATTCTCTCTAAGTTTGACATGAATTTCAAAGTGAACTTTCATCTACTTTGTGACATGGGATGCTAGAACATTGGAATAACCAATATGTAGTATGGTGATGACGGGAACCCTATCTCGTCATTTGGACCAAAGCGGATCATCAATCTGGAGAAGGGTGTGTTTTAGAGGAATTGGGAGAGGGAAAGGGGATCGGCGATGGCATTTGTGGACAAGGATGAAATATACGTTGAGTAGCAATGAGCGAAATATATTCGTCATAATATTGACACTATGAACTCGAAATGTATTAATATTGACTCATTTTGCATACTGATTTTAATATTAAAATTACGTTTTCTGTTAAACTTAATGTTAAAACTGAACTAAATTAAAATAATCTAAGTCTTTAATAATGCTGGTTTAATACAATTTGAAATAAGAAAGTGATATCACCACGACCACTAGATATGATGACAATGATGACAGTATAGTACCATCCATTTGTGCAAGATCATTATTAACATTCATGTCTACTGGCCTGAGTTTCAAGGGTTGTACTATGTATAACTATCCTAAACCAGAATTCATGCCATACTATTATTATAGCAGACATTAATTATAAGCCTCGATGTAGGACCTGACTTCCGCTACGACCTCTTCGTGAAAAGCATCCCAGATTTCGACGAAACAACTGGCTTACGGTTCATAATCTGGGATCGAGACAAATTACGTGAAGCAACGACACGGCATAGCAAGATCAAAACTGAACCTTGGCAAACACACCATATACGTCTTCAGTCCATATAAATGTACGTCTGTCGTGACTCTTGCTTGTAGGTCTTACCGTAACGCATCCTTGTTGATGCCAGTCCCGCTCTATCCTTGATTAGATCTCCCCGAGATATCTGATAGACTCTTGGTAAACAGACGTAAGTCCTTAACTCACTTACTCACTGGCTTTGAGGGCGGCAGATTGGTATGTATATATGATGCAACCTATACGTGCTCAACAGCAATATGTTACGTAACGTCAGCCTAAAAGAAACGCATGCATTGAAAGTATATTTGGTAATTGGACTTGGAATGGCATGTGAACATGGACACCCATAAAAGCCGGGATAAAAACATTGCTGCGTATGTGCGTGTTACTTACAAAGGGTCGATAAACAGTGTTAGTGGTTAGATGTTAGACTGGAGAGGCCTGTCACGAAATGTGTGGACACTTTTCAATAGATGGAGTTATTGTCCACCTACCAAGACAAGATGAAGCTTTGTTGTTTTCGTTTCGTTGTACACGGAATTGTTAACTTAATGATGATTCTGTTGGTCAGCAGTAATACGTAACTCGGGCGACCATTGAGGGCATTTCTAACATCAGGGCATGTTACTCACCTTCGTGATGACACGTCCAGACTAATGAAGTCCACCAACATCATATTGTCCTTTGAGCAGAGACATATTCATGTTTAGTTATATTTCCAGACATCAAATTACGTGATCCATGTATACAGTACGTGGATATTCCTCTATAAGTAAATCGATATAATTATATCTCACTCGGAACTAACGCGGGTATTACCGCAACACACACTTGTTTAAGATAATACTCCAATACTAACTAAATCTGCATCCTATTTCCGACATACTGTACAGGATGGCCTAATGTCTTAACTACTGGTACATCAATCACTTCAGAATATTGAAATACTCAGATGGTGTAGACTGATATACATACATATAATACACGTAGCGTTTACTTTGACATGTATTTGCCATTGGTCGTTGTAGCATCTGACTTAATATACGTTTATAATGGACCTGGTAATTCAACGCGTAGCCCGCTATACAGACTCTGGTTCCGATACGTTCAAACACATTGCTTATCGGTGGCGCTTAGACAGTCAAAAATACGATTTATGATCATATAGTCTGATGATTAATACAGTGAAATCAGCTCTTCCCGACGGTGGCATGCTTTGCAATATATGTCCACGGCCTGGACACGTTGTGGCGGTGCTGGAGAGGCTGGTGAAGGAGGAGGATAGAGGAGGATAGAGGAGGCCTCGGATTGCTTCAGTAATAGGTCCACACCTTATATGCACTATGCAGTCCTAGGGCAAGTCTATTTTAAACTCATTCCATCTCCCGTTCAGCTTCTTAAAGCATTGCTCAACGTCTCTCTCGGCATTTCCGGGTCATCAAATAATTGACACCTTATCGACACAGACCTTTACGGAAATGATAGCCCGTGGCTAACAGTTATAAATGCTCTGACCATATATACGCAGATTGATGCATTTATATAGTTTATCGACTAGTCACTGCGTCATGTTGGCGCGAGTGTCTGCGTCCAATCCAGTGTATGTCTGCAGCCCTCAAAACATTACGAATGCAAACATTCAATTCATTCCAGTCCAGTCAGTCACTGTCAAGTTCTTAAACGCCAAACTTTACATTCTGTAGTGACATTAGTAGTGTTGATATGATGAAATAGATAAATACAGGCAATGGTAGGTAAGATAGATTCGTAGTCACCTGGCCCCCGTTTCACGACGGTGTCCTAACCAGAACTCCTAACCAGAGTTATCACCTCCTAAAGTGATTCATGACCATGTCACAAGTCCTATCCCTTCTTAAATCGTCATCTAACTTAGGAGGTGATAAGCTGGGTCATAACTTTAGGACCTCATAACTTTAGGAGGCCGTCGTGAAACTGGGGCCAGATCTCTACGAGTACAATGCCTGGTTGATGCACTCTCTGTATAGTGCGGATACCTCTTAAGAAAGACATACTAAATCTAGAAAATAACTACACTTACATTACATACTGGTCCAGCTTGTAGTTGCCCTTATTGTTCCAAGAGCATGTTAAAGTGTCACACAGCCCGCTTAGTCCCCTTTATTCGTGTCGTCTGTCAAATACTTCAGTTCAGAAGCACAACAAGAACTGTATACGTTTGTCTGGACTTCGTAAAGCTTCACAATGGTAATACATAAATAGATGTAATGACAGTCTTCTAGAAGAAACAGACAGGAATACGACTATCCGTGAAACAAAAGCACATCACCTGTGTGTATAGACATTCAGAGAAGAGAAGAAGAGTGTCATGAATCTTGACATGATGGAATATACAACCACCCTTATCATCTCAAGTGTCACCAATTACTGGTACATGAATTGTTCAATAGCATAAACCACCATTTAAACACTACTTATACTTACTACCAAACTAGAAAAGGGTTTATACGTGTCATGTATTGGACAAACATACACATGACGGTTTATGTTTGATTGTTCAATATGTCTCCTCCAGTTCAGATCAGGACAAGTTAACCCGAGACCTGAGACCACGAGTTTGGTCGATATCCTCTAAGGAGAATCGTTGCCAGAGGAAGGAACTACCAGAATCATAATGACGATATTAGCGAAGGAATGGTTATCGTGTTTCTATATCGGTGTGCTCCTGGTAAGGTCTTGTCAACTGATTTGAAGTGTATCCTCTGGTAAACACAACCGAGAGAATGATGTCATCCCGATGTAATAGCTCGGTGAATACCATCTCAAGTTGTCCTGTATTGATGCCTAGTGAATATGATTTAATAAAGACAGTTGTGTCCGAATAGTAAAGTTAGTGGAGTTGTAATGAAAGTAAAGTTGTATCTTTACCATATAGTTGCATGAGTTGCAATGACAGTAAATTTGCATCTTTACCATGTAGTTGCATGAGTTTCAATGAAAGTAAATGTGTATCTTTACCATATAGTTGCATGAGTTGCAATGACAGTAAATTTGCATCTTTACCATGTAGTTGCATGAGTTGCAATGAAAGTAAATGTGTATCTTTACCATATAGTTGCATGAGTTGCAATGAAAGTAAATGTGTATCTTTACCATATAGTTGCATGAGTTGCAATGAAAGTAAATGTG
>JAVCKZ010112958.1:0-10190 GCA_034780755.1 Lepetodrilus elevatus | reverse complement strand
ATGATTACAAAGTTGAGGTACATTTAGATGCCACAAACTCTACTTCGAGCATGTTTGGACGTTACAAACTCCACTTTGGAATGTTTTCTTTCTAAAAAAACACACTGGCAGGTCGTGTGGATACCTTTTTTAAACATGTCGATATAGCACACGATATATATTACTTGCTGTGAGATTCGTAGTAATTAGGTGATATAGGTACCAAAATCACTTTATGTACAAAATGGCGGAAACGTATTTTTGTCGACAACGCAAATGGGGTTTTTCCAAGTCAATATTTCTGATACTAGTACATGTCTGTGCTCTTCTATAAGATTTCAGTTACCGATGCAAATTCACAGAAGGTGTTATTAATGTATTATGTTATTGGATACTGTTTTACACACACTAATAGTAATGGAATTCAGTCCTTAATATTACATGATCTTTCTAGCAGACTACAAAATACATACACGTAAATTCCCACAGCACAAAGAACCGCAAGAATTAGGAATCCAGACCCAGACAGTACACTGACCAGTATGGTAGTTGGAGCGGAGGACGTCACTGTGGATGCGAATAAGATGAAGTTAGCAATTGTTACGAAGTCTAGGATATAATTTCCTCAGGTAATTAATGCACATAGATATAATATACCACTTTAAATACCAGCGTAAGAATAATGATCCTGAAATAAACCACCCGGAATCAATTTTCTCTTACATTTTATTTCATTAAAAATATTCATCTCACTACAAATTTGGTTGCTTTTCCTAGCAATATATTATTTTATCATTATTATGTCCAATTTTCATCAACATACATTTAAATTTAGTTGTTAAACAATCCAAGACAAAATTTGCTATGCCTCTAGGTAGTAGTGCCACCATAATAAAAATTGTATCACACGGAAGCAAGTTTAGTATTTTATTTATTACACTACAACCTAGCCCTTGTCAATGGCGTTTCGTATCAATTTTTCGATTTTTAATGATTTTGACATTTTTTGAAAATGTATACTCTAGAGTATAAATTAGCTGCTATGGACTGCAAGTCTACAAGCACACCTGACTGTTCTTAGCTGCGTTGGACTGCAAGTCTAGAAGTGCACCTGGCTGTTCTTAGCTCCAATGGACTGCAATTTATATACGTAGGTCGAATTGTTCTTAGATGTGCTGGACTGCAAATCTAGAAGTACATCATCTGTTAGTATATGTTATCATCTGTTATTAGCTGCAATGAACTGCAATCTTATTCGTAGGTCTTAGATGAGTTTGACTCAAGTCTAGATGTGCACCATCTAACTGTTCTTAGCTGCGATGTCCAGACTGCAAATCAACACATCTGACTGTTCTTAGCTGCGCTGGACTGCAAGTCTATCGTACACCGGACTGTTCGTAGCTGCAAATCTACACGTACGTCCGATTGTTCGTAGTTACTGTATAGTTTGTCATGATTCACGTAGATCGTGTGACGTCAGAGGAAGGAACACCGTGCATCTTCCTTCCTTTGGTCGAGTGTCGTTGACGTTCCTTAGCCATCGAACAATCTGATTGGTCTTGTCGTCGTTGCAAAAGTTCGCAACATTCGCGTGTACTGAGCCCGTATCCGATCTCTCACTTTGCACGGACGGAGCGTGGAACACGACTCTCTGTCGCGGACTGTTCCCCGCGCTTTTTACGCTTCTGCTCGAGATCCTGTCGTCAGGCGTACTCATCTCATGTCTGTAGATGACCATGTTCGGAGCGGAGGCTTTCCTGGGAGATTTATGAGACAGAAGCATAGGAGAGGTGAAGGATCGACACAGACGAGGGTGGTGGCCTTTCCTTTCTAATTCAATAGCTCTGATGTTCTCGTTGTATGACCGAGCAGATGATACCCTTTCTCTGTCGAACATCACACGATACTGCCCGCTAACTGGCGTATGCCACCGGGATCCTTGGTAGTAATTCGTCTCCCCACCATTGTTTGAATCAGATGCCGTTGAGGCTTTCGCGAACGGATATTGCTGGCAAGAAGTACCTCGCGGACTATTCCACATATTCACCTCTCGATGTTCGAACTGCCTATTTACACTGATTTCTCTCAGAACCTTGGCTGTGTCTAGACTGTGAATCTTGTTGCCTTCGTGTGAGTGTCTTGCTTCGACCCAGGGGGCCACGGGCACCAACCGTCGGCCTATCTCGTGCAGCTTGACCAGCTTGTCGTCAAACTTCACTCTCTTTCCAGTTCCCCTTTTGGCGTCTGCGCTGTCTCCCCGCGCAAGGATACTTCTCAGCTTCCGGTCCTCTTCCGTTGACGAGGCATCCGACTCACTGTCCCTGGATCGTCCCTTCTTTAGAATGCCCTTCACTTGCCCGGTTGATTTACTACTATCTGAATGCTGAGAACCGCTGATGCTACCAGACTTCTGGTGCTTGGAGGTCACGGATGAGTTGACCTTCACGACGCCATTGTACGGAGACTTCCAGAAGGTCACGCCGGACAGTTTGAGATCGTGACTTCCGAAGAGCACGGACGAGTTGTGCACCGGGCATAGATAGACTCCGTCGCTTCCTCTCTTCGAATCAATGCTGGGAAACTCATGATGGTCATGATGGTGATAATGATGAGGATGGTGATAATGATGAGGATGGTGATGTTGAGGAAGATGATGTTCCGTGCAACTCATTTTGCTGACAACGTCTTCACTTCTTGGCTGGCTGGCAGTTGGTGAAAGATGACAAGCCTAACCTGAAACCATAAAAGAACATTACAATTGAGTCCCTTTACATAATTGGCAAATGTATAGCAAATATTATTGCGAAGAACAATAAACAATATAGCCATTTGAATAGTCATGACAATGCGGGTTCTATACTTCATAACATCTACAAAGGCATTTATAAACACACTAATAACTGTAACTGTATACTAATGTATTAGTTGTCGCGATGTAACGGTTGTATAGTTCTTTGTATTTGTATATGTATATATGTATATGTTTATATATGTTTGTATATGTCTATGTATTTGTATGTGCCATTTAGTCATACAACACAGTCTGTCTAGGGTTGTTCTTGTCCCTCAAGTATGTCATGTCTTCCTCAATCGGATAACATTATAATATAATAATATTACGAGTCTAGATAAACCTTAACTTTTAGTAACCCAACAGTAGTTCTGGTATGTGAATCAATAATCGTCCGACAGAAAGTATGTAACTCCTCCCTCTATCATAGCAAGCATATCGGATAATAGACTTTAACTGGCATTCGTGAATATACATTTGTATTATATACTTAGCCACTTGTGACAATAAACACTCCCAACTTCACTCAATGACATACACAATGATATTCGAGAAACCAAAGTAAGTATCCTCTATGTATCGTTATATATATTATGGAATCAAGCATTTATACAATATAAGTCTCGGACATCTCTTTTAGACAGCTAGTCTTGTATTCATATAATTAAATATAATATAAAATCCACATTATTTTTACTAAAACATAATATAGTACTTATAATGTTCAACATTGAATACAAAAAGATGTAAAAGAAAAGCATGTCCATCAGCTAATAACTGTATTAGCTCAAACACGAACTTAGATAAACCATTAGTACATACGTCTACCATTTGGTGATCCAACACGTCTTGATATGTGAACCAATGCGGTCCACTGACAGAGAGTACAGAATCATGCTCATGCACTTAGACCTCCTCACGTTTAGCCACACACCATTTCACATTTCCAGACCACTCATAAGTTCGTACCGTGTGTTTCCCCGATACCCATTTGATCGTAACGTGAGCAGGTAAATCCCCGAATGAGATATTGAAGTATTATGGAGAAAGAAGGTAACTGATACTAGAAGATGTCGAGTCACAGTGACATGGCTTAGAATGGTAAGCAACACAGATATTAAAATCATAAACAGTTTGTGTTGTCTTACTTTTATCATCAATCGACATATACAAATAAGACTGATAGATTAATCGTATGGTTCGTGATCCCTGGCATGTATGCCCGTAATATAAATGAGTATTGTATTACTACTATTGTATTAAGTATTACAGTGATACATATGTGTCCTTTAATTTAATGAAACTGTCACAGTGAGGTGTCATTTTGATTAATTATTTTTCATATAAATTGAAATATATTTTTAAATATTATGGTGTCACGAAGGGTGACACTAATCCACTGCCCTTTAAAATGATCTGTATTATAATACATTTATCATTATTTTTAATAAACTAGTTAGTATATCACATTTATCATCATATATATATATTACTACTTATAATATAATAAGTACTGTACTTGCCGATTAAATCCAAGAATAATTCGTATAAAATGTCATCCACATACAATGTCATGTACACATCAAGTATGTTTTACATGTCTATACATATTTACTACTTATAATATAATAATTAGTGTACTTGCCAATTCAATCCAAGAATAATACCTATAATGTGCTATCCATATACACATCAAGTTCATCATCGCTACGCCAAACATGAAGTAATGTTTTCATTTTCTGGTTGACAACGAATGAAGTAAAGCACACCCACTGCCGCTGACATTATCAATACACAGCCACAGGCAATCAATAATTTTCTAACGGTGTGTTTCATACGCATACTCAAGTTTGCCCAGTAAAGTATACCACCTCATCTAATGGCCCGTTACGTTGTGGGGGGTTATATATTATAATAACCCGTTATGGAGGAACGGCCGTTTGTAGGTATGTGTAGTGCCATATCTACCACACTAAACTGAGCATATAGCTCCTGCATAGAATTCTGCTCTTTACATGCTTCCGTCGACAAGCGCATATTATACATAACCTTAGGTGCCGTGTGCGTTTCATTATAGGACTTCCACAGAAGAGACCGTATATGATTTAGTTCATTGATAGAGTATAGCCTGGACAATGCATTTGGGACACGCCAAGGACCATTGTACGGGGTCTAATGTAGAAGTGTTGTCTTGTTCCAGTTTGATTGCCGCTTACATGCATCGCTGCACAAATACTAACAGTTTGCGTTTTAATCTCACACCTCTAATAACGAGCGTGTACTACGTAGCAAGTCATAAATATGATTGAGTCTGCGACCGTAGCATGTATTATCTATCAATGTCATATGTGTTGATATCGGACAAGGTGAAATTGTCAACAATCTGACGTACGTCATTGACGTTCTTGTACAATACGCGCTCAGAATGGTGGTTGCATGCTTAATGACATATATGGCGTACACGGCGTACATATTAATGACAGATGGCGTACATATTAATGACATATGGCGTACATGGGTGACATTTCTTATGACCGTACCTATAGCAATGCCAGCCGTGCACTTTACCTTTGTGAAATCGGGTATTTTCTTGATGGCCTACATTAATTGTTATCATCAGACATATTCGCGTACCTCAGTGAGCATATTGTAAAACACATCATCATAAAGTCGCTGCCATGTTCTTTATATGGTCATGGCATTGGAATGGGGGCATAGTGGCATACTGACAGTATTGGTCTAGCTTTTACGGGCAAGGTCAGGTCATAAACTGACCAATGATTCGGTCATAAAACATGATCAATGACCAACACGTTGGATGAACAACTGACATTCGTGCATATATATCGTTATATGGAATCCAAGACTCAAACGATGACGTTATAGGCCTCAACCAATCACTATATTAGTAGACATTCCATGTAATCATATAATTCACTATTATATTAAAAACAAATATTGTTTACTAACATATAGTACTTATACTAACAAATGAAAATGTTCAAACTTGAGTTAAAAATTATATTCTGAACCTATTTTGAAATGTATTGCAAACTACTGTACTTTCATCCGATTATGTTCGAATTCAAGATGATAATAATAAAAATAAATAATGTATTGCTCATAAGTATTCAACAATACAATATGTAAGCAATGTCAGCCTATATTATAAGGATACCATATAGCCAATGGATTGTCCTGTTTCTTCGATTTAATCCATATACCGTACGTGCAGATTGATGTATAAATTATGGGTTTATTAAAAGTTCTGTTGGTATACGTTATGTTAAATTACTACAGCAATTGCGTTTTCTAATTAAATGGCAATCAAATATTAGTTTAACAGAAAGCCAGTTATGCGTAATGTCCGCGGAATATTGCTTATGAAATGTATATTCAATTTCCAATAATATTATTACATTTTGAAATAATTCAATAACATGAAATAACTAAGATCTACAGTATACCGACAGAACACCCTCATTCATGAATATTTATATAACATCTTCAGACATAAATCGACTCATTCCAATGAATACAATTAATTAAATTAGCACTAGTAAAGCACTAGTATATGCAATCAGTCACCGGCCAATCATCCCATGGACACTGCGTGCAATAAGTATATGACATAGTCATTCACTTGACCACATGAACTGCCTACCTTTTGTTACAGCTTGTGTCCAAACTACATCTATTCAAGTGCACACAACAGCGACACGTTTGGTAAGCAGTTGTTATCCAGTAGTCAGTTCACCGATCACTACACACAGAGAGATGAAGTGGACTGTGGCAAGGAGGCACTCTAATCCTACCACTATTTACACAAAAACTCGGAAGGAGGGGCCTCTCTTGGCGTGATAGGGTCTCACGCACACACTAGAAGCGAATTGTATCTGCCTTCTGCTAAATACACGATTTGTTTGTTGTTGAGGGTTATTTTTCTTCTTTTGTTGTCTCTCAGTGAGTATTGAATGGGGAAAACAGCGTTGTCTGACTGCGGGGAGTACTTTAGCTGGTGAAGATCGGCATGTAAGTTTGCGCTGGACGAGTTCGAACCTCAATGATGATCATCTAGGATTTTAACTTGTTTGGGATATAAATAAAAACAAAAGTGTATGACATATATTTGATATTGACTCTATGTATGTAGTTATTAATGTTAATGATTATTATTTTTCTTTTCTTTCTTTTTTTCTTATTTTTATTTTTATTTGGTTGGGTGTACAGGTATTAGAAGAACGTTTATCGGGATTCTGTGAATTATTTTGAATCTGGTGGGCATTATATCATGCTAGGTGTTAAGACCCTCTCAAACTAGTTCAATACATCATGACGTTGATTGCACATGAGGTATTTTAGAACAAAACAGAGACACTTGCATAAACAGTCGAGTAAAATATGTACAATGTGCATAACTCGCTAAATACTTCAAAATCTAGATTAGTATCATCCATATAAATCAAATAATATGTATTTTAAATGTGATTATTTTTCAACACTAAAATATTTATATGCATTTTGCGTTTTTGTTTGTTCGTTTTGTTTGTTCGTTTTTGTTATACGTTTTTAAAAGTTACCGTTTTCAATATTATTCGACTTATATCACGAATGTTTTTTTCGGAGTGTACAATGTCTACCAAACAAGTTAAAATCCTAGGAAAATGGAACCACTGTAATAGGTTATTCCCAATGAATCCATACTCCAGTACAGCTGTTTATATTAACTCATCATACCGGATGTACGTATTGGCTATAATTATTTGATCGAGAATATGAGATAAATCTGCAACACATTGTGCATTTCCGTTATTGGTTCCGGTAAGGTGTTTTTCTTTTTAAATCTCAAATTTTAAAATGAAAAATAGAACGCATTTGGAAAATGTTCAAAACGTGCTTTCTATAAATAAATATAGTTGACAATTCAAAACTAATTCAATCTGAATTTGTACACATTGTCTTGGAAGTTTTCCTAAAACAGCTAGCCGATATAGTTGGCACACAATCAAACACTACGTGACAAATACGCATTGTAATTGTTAGGTTGTATTCGAAGAAGTGACAACGAAAAGCTAAGCATTTGGGAGTTATTTATTGATATTCTTTGTTGTCGGATGCTCTTAAAATAAAACGGTGTTTGTATAATTGACTATTCTTTGTAATGACCCGAGTTTCCTCAAACATGGCTAAGAACGCAAGAAAGTTACAATTTATTTATTACTAAATGACTTGATAATAATGTAATAATTATATCAACATAATAATTGTACGTTGATGCATCCGTTTATTGTGTATGTATTCCAATCATTTGATACTTGTAATACATTAGTTATCCGTCTGTCTAAATAGTTCAAAGGGCTAGAGAGAGCGATAGAGCGAGAACATGAGAGCGAACTCAAATAGAGATAGAGATACAATGAGAGACTGGCGGAATGACAGACAGATGGAAAGAAAGAGAGAGAGAGAGAGAGAGAGAGAGAGAGAGAGAGAGAGAGAGAGAGAGAGAGAGAGAGAGAAATGGAGGACGATTTGGAAAAAATGGTTTTGTTTTCTTTTGAATTATGTAAAAGCTATAACTCCACGATCAATACCATACGATCATGGGTATGAACTATATATACACTGACTTGCGTCTAAAACATGATCATGAGCCAGCAAAAGTGCGATATTGCATTTACTCCTTTAGACATAGTCTCCGATGTACCTTACATCTCTCTAATAGGAGTCGTAACAATTTCGCGCCAACTCCCAACATCTAGTCCATCCTTGGCAAGGAATCCCCAGCAAACCATGCCAGACGCCTACCACCACACGACAACTTATTTACTCTCAACGTAAGCTATGCTTTAGAAGGTAAATTTAACTCACCAACTACAAACAGTCTGCATTCTCTCCAATAGGCGGTACTAGGAATACTAACGCAGGGCGCTCAAAGAAGCACAGACCTTGTAGAATACTGCGTGTGTGCTCCGAAATCGACGTCTATTCGGCATGCGTGCCGTGAATTAGAAAAAAAAACAGGACCACCTAATACGATCTGGGACAGATCACAACAAACAAATGTATCTTAATCCGCGTCTATACCGCCGTACTGTATGAATACTTATAGTGTGTGTCATAGTGTCATAGTCAGTGTATGAATACATTCTCCTTGAGCTCATGGTACGTCGTCTGTGTCTCATTATTAATGCAATACAGAATTATGTACAACTTTAATAACGTATTTGTCACCAGGTTATGTATACGTATACGCTTTATAAGCAGTCATTTAGATAGCGGGTGATTATATACTTGATTGCCTTATTGAGACGGATCACAGGATGGTATGTCTCCGAGCGCGGATTGAATTCGACATGGGTGTTAGTATGAAATTGGATAGAAAATCGCAGCACTGGTAATGCATTTATGCATGACATAGAACCGATTGACCCACAAAGGGACTTGTACGGAGTGCTTGGCTGCAGTCTTCAATCTGACGCCGAGTCGAAGGAGCACGCATAGACTGAGATTTATGTTAAGTGTGTCTACGACCGTTTTTATAGATATATGCAGCGATATTGTGAGATCTCCAGATAGCGTTGTAGCTATAGTCTGGTAGGAAATATCGCATGCGATCTTAAGCCATAATAGTCATCTGGTCGATCAAGTAGTTATACGTTAAGGGAGGTAAGACATAAGAAGGATTCGAATGGATTGACATACATTTATGTAGGTTAGGGATATGAAAATTGATGTTGCATTGTCACGTAATTTACAAATGCAACACGATATCTCATGATTATGTAAATGTTGACATTAGTGTAGAAAGTATATGGAGTTATAGGTACGTTAACATAGCGTGTATGGTAATGTTGTAGCTCTGCCAAGATCCATTTAGGTTAAAGTAGTGCACAGACCACAGTCACGTCATATTACCACATAAAAAATAGCTGCTATTATTCATAAGTTTATCAATATTAGTGTCATTTACAACTGCAGTACATGCATACAACTGATCAATATGCACTTGACGAATTTGAATGCACCTAAGTCATCAATCTTCACATCTGTTTTGTTCATTGTACACACTTCAAATCTAAGCTAAACGTATCTTAAGACTGTTATGTCCTTAGGCAATACCAAGAATATGGTATCAATATTTTGATAACATTTCATTATTTTCCTATGCAATAGGGGAATGAGAATACATGTATTAGCATTCGTGTTTGTATGGAATTGACGTAATATAAATATGCACATTATTTGTATTATTAATTACTAAAAATATGTACAGTAAAATGTTATATATATTGTGTTCTCTCTCTCTCTCTCTCTTTCTCTCTCTCTATGTCTCTCTCTCTATGTCTCTCTCTCACACACACACACACACACACACACACACACACACACACACACACACACACACACACACACACACACA
>JAVCKZ010112947.1:0-10190 GCA_034780755.1 Lepetodrilus elevatus | reverse complement strand
ATATTGTAACTTGTCTTATTCTTGCATAATATTTGAAAATATGTGATATAAACTTACTTACTTATTTTAATTACTGATATAATTATATAATTTGAAAAAGTTTCGTTGGTAGTAATAGTATTTAGATAAATAGTACTGTCTAAGAGTTTTTGAACATTCATATTAGAACAAGTTAAGTAGTGATATTCGTCCCCTATACTATTTGTACAAGAAAGATTGCATATTCTATCAGAATAAGGAATATACACAGATATAGTTCTCTTTCACAAACACCTACTATCTTTCCCTCTCTCCCTCCCTCGGTCTCTCTCTCTTTCTCTCTCTTTCTTTCTCTCCTTCTTAAATTGTGTGTGCTCGTGTGAGAGAGAGGTAGAGAGGGGGATAGACCCCCTCTCTACGTCTCTCTCAAACGAGCACACACACACACACACGAGCACACACACACACACACACACACGAGCACACACACACACGCGCGCACACACACACACACGAGCACACACACACACACACACACAGACACACACACACCTGTATAGACACACACGTATTGTCACAAATATACACATACACCTTCGCACTCATTTACTGTCGCACACCCACCCACCATTGTTTACAACTCTCTCTCTCTCTCTCTCTCTCTCACACACACACACACGAGCACACACACACACACACACACACACACACACACACACGAGTATACACCTTCGCACTCATTTACTGTCGCACACCCACCCACCACTGTTTACAACTCTCTCTCTCTATCTCTCTCTCACACACAAGCATACAAGCACACACACGCTCTCTCTCTCTCACACACACACACGAGCACACACACACACACACACACACACACACGAACACACACACACACACACACACACCGGTAAACACCTGTAGACACACACGTATTGTCACAAATATACACATACACCTTCGCACTCATTTACTGTCGCACACCCACCCACCACTGTTTACAACTCTCTATCTCTCTCTCACACACAAGCATACAAGCACACACACGAGCACACACACACACACACACACACACGAGCACACACACATACACACACGAGCACACACACACACATACACAAACGAGCACACACACACATACACACACACGAGCACACACACACACACACACACACACACACGCAAACACACACACGCGCGCGCACACACATACATACACACGCACGCGCGCACGCACACACACACACACATACACGCACACACGCGTGCGCGCACGCATGCACACACACACATACACACGCACACAATGTTCCACACTGTACATAACATATGCGCGCACACAAGTTCTCAAATTATATTCGCTTATACAGCAAATAATGTACATTTTCATAATACAATATAATAGGTACATAGTAATTCAAAATGATATTGTAACTTGTCTTATTCTTGCATAATATTTGAAAATATGTGATATAAACTTACTTACTTATTTTAATTACTGAGATAATTATATAATTTGAAAAAAGTTTGATTTGTAGTAATAGTATTTAGATAAATAGTACTGTCTAAGAGCTTTTGAACATTCAAATTAGAACAAGTTAAGTAGTGATATTCGTCCCCTATACTATTTGTACAACATAGATTGCATATTCTATCAGAATAAGGAATACTAGTATACACAGATAGTTCTCTTTCACAAACACCTACTCTCTTTCCCTCTCTCCCTCGCTCGGTCTCTCTCTCTTTCTCTCTCTTTCTTTCTCTCTCTATCCCTCTCTCTACCTCTCTCTCTCACACGAGCACACACACACACACACGAGCACACACACACATACACACACACGAGCACACACACACACACACACACACGAGCACACACACACACACACACTCACACACACACACACTCACACACACAAACACACACACACACACACACACACACAGACACACACACACAGACACACACACACACACACACACAGACACACACACACACACACACACACAGAGGGGAGTCTGTAAAACCTGCCAAATACCGGTGTACAGTTGGTGTAGGAACCATTTTGAGCTGTAATCTACTTACTTCATGTATACTTCACGCATAGAGAGTCGCAATATTCAGAGAAGTACATCCCTCTGACATATAATGGGTAGATGCCTATAGTCCACTTCTTACC
This sequence comes from Lepetodrilus elevatus, assembly GCA_034780755.1. Classification (NCBI taxonomy): domain Eukaryota; kingdom Metazoa; phylum Mollusca; class Gastropoda; order Lepetellida; family Lepetodrilidae; genus Lepetodrilus; species Lepetodrilus elevatus. The sequence continues at coordinate 8,031 of JAVCKZ010112947.1, read as the reverse complement.
ATTGTAGGCACCATTGCAAACACCAGACTATGGTCAAACGTATTTTACCTGAACGTATGTATAGCCTATTTCATTACACAATGTGTCAAATGGACATACTTTCAGGAAAAATCACGAGTTAACAAAATATTGAAAACTAGTAGTGGGACATGCTTGTGTAGGAAGTCAGGTTGACAAATGTACACATACTTTCAGGTAATTACGTGGTTATCTGAGTGTATACATATATATTCTGGTAGACAAAATTAAGAAATGTGTTCCATCATGAGCATATCCTGCTTCATGTGTGTATACATGTATTTGTGCCACTACTTATTTTTGTCTACCACCTCCTCTTCACGCATTGTTGAAATCTTCCCGTTACGACGTAAAGCACTAATTTCATTCATTGATACTACACAAACTCCTGATAATAACAGGTACGTATTAATAGGCACCAGCAATCATGATCATTAATCATTATTAAAACATGTAAAACCAACTTGGTATCCAGTGATAAAGACACCCATGCTGTACCCCAATTGATCCGGTACACAAATGAAGGAGTTTTGATTATTAATAATAATATGGAATTTTAAAACAACCCAACATTTTACCAATTCATATAACCATTTCCGAAAACGTATATTAGTCTCTTATTTAAAAATAAATTAATTAAATTAATGTTTTGATCACCAACGATCACCAACGATCACGGATTTATTCAAGGGAGATAATCATTGTAGTCAAACATGGCCACCATTTTCCGACAACTCGTTTGTCGGGTGGCAGTCCCGATAAAACAGGCTTCCTACAACAGGCTGTGCATCCGATTACTTTCTACAAGGTTTATATTTGAAGGCTGTATCTGTGGCATTAAATACTATTTAATATTGCTGTATATGCATGATGCTGACATCTAAAAATACAAACAAACAATAAGGTGTTTCTGTTTTCGTGCAGCATATTCAAGGTCTACGCAATAACCTACAATGTTTCACAATGACATGCAGTGTTAGATTCCAGCATTCCAAGTGAATAGTACACAGTATATATTCACGCATGGTTATGCACTTTAATTTTCTAACGTGAATTATTGATCGCTAATTTTAAAACAAGCAAAATCATGAAAATGTCCAGTACTGAGTATATTTGCATTTGCAAGTTGCTTCGTCTCCATAATGCTGCTGCCATCCAATAAATGCAGCTGCGTAACCATCTAGGTTTCTGTACTACCATAAAACATGAACATACATTTCTATCAATAAAGTAAAACCATCATAGTTTATGAACGATGTAAAATATACAAAGCTCAATGGATTTCTAGCAAACCTAATTTTAAATACTTGAAAATATCTATATCTCATCAGCAGTTGGATCATGATGCATCAAACAGGTTAAACATTTGTGTTCACCGCGATCCCTAGACAGACATGCTAGATGACAAATAAGTAGTTTGTTGAATACAATACTTGTATGGATGAAATATGTTTATAGTATTAGTAAATATTACTGACCATAAAATAGTTCCCACTGATTGTAATTTTGCTTATACATGTACTGTTAATTGACATCAATACATGGTATAATATTTCAGATTGGCAGAAGTTGGCATTCTTGAAACACCAAAAGATCATGGAAACTCCTACGATACAGGACAGGTGTGAAAAATAATTTTTAATCTTGTGTAATTGGGTGTTGGAGCGTGCAATAACTATTGCCCTGCATACCTCGTAAAATACCAACAGATTATTTTATTATTTTTCCATTAAAGCTGCCTAAATGCATATATTTTTTAAACCAACTAAAAATATATAAATTGACATATATTTGTTTCCCTTGTTTCAGCTGTTTTTGCATCGAATATTTGGTTACCGTGGGATAGTTCTCTTCCCATGGCTGGCTCGAGTATACGACCGCGATACCGCAACGAAAACAGAAGACAGGTACGATCTCAGATCCATTTCCAATTTTCTCTGTTGGTTTTACGGATCCTGGGGAAGAATTACTCTAATCACAGTAGCTGTGCAATTCTGACAGACATCAAGTGTAATTAAAATTTTAAAAAATTAAATAATAATAATAAAAATAAAAATATATGTATACAAAATTGAAATGGGATGCAAGTATAAATGTGGTTTCTCGGAATCTGCAGAGGATTCAAAGTCATATGAAGAGCACACTGCATGAACAGATTTCTCTTTCAGAAGCCTGGATGACAACACCACAACGGTGGGCAAAGAAGTAAAGGGGAAAAATCACTTGTATTATCAAGTTCTTATCGATGCTCGTGACTGTCCACACATAGTAAGTACTCCGGGTCCGCAAGTCATCGTCATCTTGGTCCGATCACTGCCAAGGCTAGATATATTATGCCATACTGAAAATAAATATATATATTTAATTCATGTCATGTCACTGTTTCTATTCTTGTCTAGTTTTGAAAGTAATAAATGTACCCAAAATTTTAAAAATAAAATAAAGAATTTGTTCAATCCTCAAATGATTATATTGCATTTTTTTTAAATGTGACACTTATTTTTTACGATGGATTGTTTTGCAGAGGGCTCAAACTGAAGCAGTGACATTTCTTGGTAACCAGGAAAACAGTCGAGCTCTGTACGCTATTCCAGGTAAGCTGTTTGTTGACGGGTGGGTGGTAGTATACTCCTCAAGGAGTTGAGAAGGAGCTCTGGGTGTATACTGATTAATTGACCAGGGATAATATGGTGCTTTGAGCACACCTTAGGTGTGTGGATTTGGTGTATAATAAGTAGCAATTAATTATTATTAGCCTTATTATTAGTAGTAAAATGGAAGAATGTCTGAGTCCCGAGTTCTAATCTACACTTGACATCACTGGTCATGGAGATTATGTTTCTGACGCGAGTATGATAGTAGGGGCTCTCTGTACTTGTCCAGAATTTTAATTGACCAATAGAAGTAGGTTAATTTGAATAGATTACTTTTACATGTTCTTAGTACCAGCCTGTGCTCACACATTTACTGCAACATTCAGCGCTACGGGTGTTGTGGGTTTCCCCCTGCCCTAAACTGACAAGTCATGATATAAGTGAGAAAAGAAATTAAATCGGCTCTAAGCCTCAATTTTAAAATATAATAAATTAAAGGCATACATGATGTACAAACAATTTGTTGACATATTTTATGGTCAAACATATTTTACCTATAAGTATTGTCATTTGAATCGTCAATATCAGTATGTTGGGCAACAAACTACATTTTACATATATCCCATTAGTTTTCAATATTTTCACGTTTTAGTTTATTGTTTTTATATCGTGATTTCCTCTTCCACAGGTCTGGACTATGTCGCACAGGAAGACTTGCTTCCTTACACTAGCACTGAGAGGTGTCCCATACAACATGAACTGTTCGACAAGTTCCTTATGCACGATCCAGACAACAGTATGTGTCTCGTACCTGTCTTTACTACCCGCAGCAATGTTAAACTCCATATTCACTCACTCACTCACTGTCTTTACTATCTCATCTCATTGTGTGACCCGCAGCCACGTTAAACTCCATATTCACTCACTCACTCACTGTCTTTACTATCTCGTCTCTCATTGTGTGACCCGCAGCGACGTTAAACTCCATATTCACTCACTCACTCACTGTCTTTACTATCTCATCTCATTGTGTGACCCGCAGCGACGTTAAACTCCATATTCACTCACTGTCTTTACCATCTCGTCTCTCAGTGTGTGACCCGCAGCCACGTTAAACTCCATATTCACTCACTCACTCATTGTGTGAATATGTATATAGATACTGATATGATGCACTGTCTGTACCGTGGAAATACAGCTATCATCCTTGGTCTGTCAGTACCAGCCGGTGCTCACCGGTTTACTTTGTCGCAAATGGGTGAACGATTCCCGCAGCGACATTAAAACTCCATATTCACTCACTCACTCGCAGGTTTACTGCAACATGGTTTCCTCTTGACCTAAACTGATAAGCCATATAAGTGAGAGAATCTTGAAAGCAACACTAACTCGCATTCACATTAAAAATATAAAAATAAAATGATCATCTGACCGTGCAGGCAAATCTTTTTATTTCGAACTTATTACATTCAAATTTAAATTTCTGACGCAATGTGATATTTCTACTCTGGCAATGCCTTTATCTTCCGTGGTTCATCAGTACCAATTTTGATTGGTTAGTTTAATAAATAGACGCACAAGAAGACAGCTAATTTTGTCACCAGGGTACCATTTGCTAGCCGGAGAAATGTATGGTATTACGGGAAGGGTAGAAATGTAGTCTAGTGCAGCTCGCAGTTCTAACTTTCCCTACGAGAGATGGTGAATCGTGAATGTCTGTGTTCTGTCCCCAGCTCCGCCGTTCATGGCCAGGGAGACGCTGAGGGCGTGGCAGGAGAAGAACCACCCCTGGCTGCAGCTGTCGGACGTCCATCGCGAGACCACTGAGAACATTCGTGTGACCGTCATACCCTTCTACATGGGGTGCCGGGTACGTAGCTGTAGCCCGCAGCGACGTTAAAACTCCAAACTCCATATTCACTCACGTAGCTGTAGCGCTGGCTAGAGGGGGTTAATGGTGGCTAGAGGGGGTTAATGGTGGCCTGTTTATGGCAGGGGGAAAGCCTGATAACAATATTTAGCTGAGGCTGATTGATAAACAAAGGGAGATAATGGGACGGGCATTTGATTATTTATTGCTGGACGTTGTGGAGGGAGCATTTTAACCCAAATGCAATGATTATTCAGATGTGGTACATTCCAATGTTGACTGCTTGCCTCTACTATAGGTATTAGCTCCCCAGACAACTATGGACAGAATGCACAGTATATGTTTTTTGTATAAAATGTATGTAATATCTGTGTGCATATACCATTTTTAATTGAACAATCTTAATTCTTTTTTTTTTCAGGAATCACAGCAGACTCATGTATATTGGGTGAGTTAAATTCAATTAAAATAATTCAAGGAATTTTTATTTTAAAGGCATACAATCATAGATTCTATTTATTTGTTGTGTTTACTGTGGCAGTACCGTCGCAAATGGGTGAAAGATTCCTGCAGCGATGTAAAACTCCATAGTTGTAGTAACTTGTGCGGTTTCATTCCTTTGCCAAAGCAGTGCTTTAGGAGTACTCGGAACACTTCCACACTGAAGGGAACGTCTCAAGCTAAAACTGTACATTAGGAGTACTTTACTTGGAACACTGTTCCACAGTGAAGGGCCCATCCCCTCTGTATACATCATACATGGGGGTGTATTTTGTTTGCAGTGGCAATGCTGTGTGAAATTTCGTTCCTTCAACAAAACATTGTTAAGAGTACTTCGAACACTGTTCCACAGTGAAGGGAACGTCCTCACTGTATACATAGGGGTGTGTTTTGTTTGCAGTGGCGGTACTGCGTGCGGCTGGAGAACCTGGGTGGGGACACGATGCAGCTGAGAGAGAGGCACTGGAGGATATTCAGTCTGTCCGGGACACTCGAGACGGTCCGCGGTAGAGGCGTCGTCGGACAGGTAAATACATCCTCCAAAATGAGGGTCTGTGACTACTTTTTGTGTCTGTGACTACATGCTGAATTGAGAATTGTCCGCAGATTTTGCATCCTCAAGAATGGGATTCAGTGACTCTTTTTTTCATACGCTACATATTACACACTGAGAAAACTACTGTTGCACACATTTAGGTGTGGTTTTCTTAGCTGTCCGATTAGGCAAGTTGGGGGTCACTTTCGCCTGTCCAAAATATCAATTTACCTGGCCAGGGTTTTTGAGCGAAAAAGGTTTCATTTGTTGCCTGGGGGTTGCCATTTTGACAGCACTGCCTACTGTTCATTGATTAAAATATGCGATAGTATTATAAACCACAAAGATGGCCGACAGCCTGTAAAACTTTCAAATACATGAAGGAAAATAATTACGACTAAACTCGGCCAGAAAGTCGGGTTGTCCATTCAGATAAGCTTGGTCCTGCTCCTTTCTAGCTGTTCAGTCTGTACTTTCTGTCCGAAACATGCGTAGTTACACTGTGCGGTGTTGATCCTTTGTAACTGCGCTTGTCTCGGACAGAAAGTACAGACAGAACAGCTAGAAAGGAGCATGCCCCTTGTAACAGTATTTGCTTGTCTGAATGCAGCTCTCGGTTGCTGTAAAGGAGCACAAACAAACACGCAGCCTATAATAACATCTAGTTACACACGCATTGAACAAAGAGTAGCAAGTGAACGCAAGGGTGGCTATGATATAGAGGTGTAGGGGCTTGCTGTGGACATCATCGTCAATGTTTGGCGTATTGTTTCAGGAGCCTATTCTGTCTGGAGAGCAGCCGGCGTTTCAGTACAGCAGTCACGTGTCTCTACAGGCGCCTAGCGGCCACATGTGGTGAGTTCAATCAGTAATGTATAGGGTCGTATCCTATATATTGTCGGGTGGTAGCACAATGGTAGAACATTGGACTTCGGAGCCAAATGTTCTGGGTTCAAATCCCTTCCAGGGTTAGAAGTTCCCACTCGCCCCTATCAATTTCTCATGATGTTAAAAATTTCATGTTTTGTTATTTATATCATTATTCGGGCGAGGTTGTTTTAAAGTTAAGTTCAAACCCTGCCCTTCCCGGAGGCTTGGTATTAATGTTCGTGGAAGTTGCTTTCATGATATGATGTACCGTGGCTGTGCATGTATCATCCTCGGTCTGTCAGTACAAGCAGATGCTAGAAGGTTTCCTGCAACATTCAGCACTATGAAGGTTTCCTCCCGCCATAAACATACGTCATCAGTGAAAGCATCTCGTCAGTAGCATCAAACCCCAATTTAAAAAAATAAAAAATAAATAGAGGACTGATTCTACGAATGTCTAAGAATTATAGTACATCATAACAATATTCACGACATATTTCAAGTTTCTTGTCATTTTATTTGCAGGGGTACTTATAAGATGGAACGACGAGATGGAACAACGTTCGATTGCAAAATTCCGCCCTTCTCGCTTGAAAGTAAATCGGAGGATGACGATATGGGTCCACACGCGTTCTTAGGAAGCTAGCAGCGTCGGATGTACTCGTTGTGCAAACTAGCAAATTATTTCACAGAGTTGAGCCCATTGATATATTTTAAGTTGGAGGGCCAGTGTTTGCGATTAACGAAGCAGCGTAATTCTCCTAGTAATGCAAATCCTCTAAATGTTCCAACACCTGAATTAATTTGATTTTAAGATTTATTAACCCTCTCCATGCTGGAAACAACCAGAGATGCCTCAAAGAGCTGTGTGTGTGCCTAATTCATCAGGGAGAGGGTTAGGGCCCTATCTTTTTCAGGCACTTGTCCTGTTTAGTCATATCTGGTGAAACTTAGAACAATAAGTCGGCAACTTAATTTATGAAGTCACAAACTGTGCGATCTGATCAAAATTCTTCAGAATGTAGCTTTAAGTTGACAGTGGCGAACTATTGCATTTAAAGTATGGATGTCACGATCTCGTGCATTGTTGTCTTCCAGGGATCCGTTCCATAGAGCAGTCGTATACAAGTTACGACTCTCGTAGCGCTACGGTCGCTCTATCGAAGAGGCCCCAGTAATTGTTCTCATGAATTTCTCTTTGCTGTAAAACATCTATGAATTTATTTTATCAATTTAACTAAAATCGTTGGAAACAAAATATCAACCATAAAAATATGAATATTTCCAGTTCAATCAATATGAATTTTCTAATTATTTGAAAGCCGAATGTTCTACCAGTTATGTTAAGAGGCACATTTATTTTTACAATTACATACACTGATACAAGTCATACCTAACAGGTATATTCATACATTTCATTTTAAATATTCTATTTAGTTTATGAAAGTATGAACAGGGATAATTTTAAATGTTAGTATTTCGTTGTGTATAGGTGAAATATTTCAACTGCAGAATTAACATTCTCATATTTTTCTTATAACTTTAAAGGCATAATATCACAGATGTTTATTGTTGTTTTGGACTAGTTCTTAGCTATAACTGCAAAGTACATTCACTTGACATACATAAAATCATGTTTGTAC
>JAVCKZ010112914.1:0-10192 GCA_034780755.1 Lepetodrilus elevatus | reverse complement strand
GCGAGAGACAGAGAGAGAGAGAGAGAGAGAGAGAGAGAGAGAGAGAGAGAGAGAGAAATAACGTAATTTTCAAAGGACATATTCATATACAACAGCAAAATCAATGTTTCGATAATAATATTTTATGGTGCATTTGATGTGTAAATTCGTAGATTATTTGACACATGCTCCATATGGGAAACAATAATAATAACTAGATGCATTTAGTCAGTATTTTTCTGAAGCCTTGTGTATTGATCACGTGCTGAAAATCGATTTTATAAAAGTAGAATTCAATTTCCCCAGAAACCCTTTCAACATCCTCCTTCGTAGTTCGTGCATTTGCTCAGTTTCTTTGTGAATTGTTAACATGTTCGCTATTGAAAAGGTCAAAACTTTGATCAAACTTCGAATTTGTTTCAAATTCCTATGACGTATGAGACATGCTAGCAATTTCATCTTTATTATTATTATTATCATGTCCCGGATATATACCCTTGTCCTGGAGTAATACAAAACGGTGAGAATAATTCAAATAGTTCACCCAAGGCGTTATGAACAACATAAAAAAATCTATACGTGATAAAATGGCGTCAGCATTCTGTATTTTATTGATTAAAAGCCACATTGAAAAAATATAGCCTTCAAGAAACTTGGTTCCAACGTGGATCAAGTTCAGAGACTTTTTTCCTTCCACTTTTCCCATTTTGAAACCTTTTTCTATCATGACGTGTATATCAGTGGACACATCACTAAGCTGCTGTCACTAGGTAATTCAGAACGGGCTCAAACTTTGAGTCAAAGAGGCACGATGTCGGGAATGAAGTGCTACTGTGATGCCTGATCGAATATCACGCAAAATACGGAGTCATCCTTAATGAACATCTCCGTGCAACATTTTAACGGTTTCAAGAACTTGTACGTCTTTTCCTGCGCCGGAAAACGATTGCTTCTGTAAAGCAGAATGGAGAAGCCGCGAAGGGTTTCCGAACCGGTATTGGCACTGTGAAACATTTATCATACAATTAGAAGGTGAAATTGCTTTTCAGAGATTCGTTTGAAGACTTACTGCTTGTTTGGACAGTCAACTGTAACAGTTCCGGTTGCTTGTATATATTAATATTAATTTTATGAAAACATAACTCCACCGAAACTAATTCAGGAACATTTCTAATTTAAAACATGATTTCTGTTGGTAAATATTTGCAAAATAACACCGGAAACTTTCTTTTGTACCTCAGTATATTTATTTATGAATCATGACGTCTATACGTAGCAATGATAACTTGTAGCTTTAATTCGTGTTTCTGTAATTAACCTTTGTCTTAGTGTCTTAGCTTCTCTGTTCAATCAATGTGATCTTTCTTGATGTTGCCAAAACAGTGTATTTGTAGTTTATATATATAGTGGTATGGCATCAGACCAATGCTACCACACTAAATTACACAACAAATAAAGTGTTAGGTGTCCTGTTAGATGTCCAGCTAACGTGGGTGCTCAACATTAGACCAGGACACCCCCGGTGAAAGTGTTCTGCCAGGGTTCTGTTAGGATTTTGTTAGGATCCTGGAATAGGACATCTAACTTTTAGTTTTCTGTGTATCCTTTCTCTGGCGGATTAATCTCTAGAAGGACTACAGTACCTGTTGCCTACGGACATTTGTCTGTTTGGTTTATACATTTCTTCCATGATCTTTCTTCCACCACTCTGCTAGTCTCTGACGCGATGTCCCTGAGCAATGGACGTGTCAATTATGATCTTATCAAGGACTACTTGGATAGTATGAAAACTACGACAAATAGGCAATCTAATTATGACAGTAATGGAGGGGCAATAGATAAAGTGAATTTATTTCATGCAATTTCCGTACTTGACATTTAATCCAATATTTCCCCTAAACTAATTTGGTAAATTTCAGGCAGGCGATGGACAGCACGGAATGCTGTCATGTGTATATGATTAATTCAAAAGATAAAAAAATGTAATTAAATTCCCAAGTTGATATTATTCTACAGATAGGTTTTGCTATCGTAATTGACTTTAGAGCACACACACACGCACACACACACACACGCACGCACACACACACACACACACACACACACACACACACACACACACACACATATATATATATATATATCATTATACACAATGTATACTAGTGTATTTGTATAGACCTATCTGTAGAATCATATCAATTTGGGGATATACCTTTAATTAAATTTCACAAGAAAGTTTCACTCTACCGGTATGCTCTTTGATATTGAGATAATACAGTTCTTGAAATGGAAATTTGATAACACCGTAGCCAAAATACTGTCACTCCGTGAGAAGGTCATGAAATCACATTATTTCCTTGTTTTCGTCTCGCCCACGTAGAAGTCTGCATGCAAGGAGACAAATAGCCTCAGTAACCACCCATTGCCTGCGTTCTGTCTTCCAGCTAATTGACGGTACTGAGTGTACCGCTTTATACTGGAGCACTGATAACGACCCATAGATGAGTGAATCGACGAGAACTACTACAACTATTGGAGTATGATCGAATCCCATCTCAATTAACGAAAATTGCTTAATAGAAATGCGCTATATTTCAGGTTTTATTTAGCAATTGATACTGCCATTAGTGTCACATACAGAACAGATAGGGTCATGTATGGACACCCGACGGTTCGTTGTACAGAGTTGTATAACAAGTGCTCTCACTCAATATTGGATTGCGACCATGTTTCCAATTACATGGAGCCTATGGTTTTAGAATTTCTTGTTCGCAAACTGAGAGAACATAATTACCAGTATATTGGACAAAAACACCTTTAATTCATAATATCACCATTATGAGCAGATTATTTGCATAGTTGACATTTTAAAATGTTACCAGAATAGGTAATATAATTTCACGAACTATGATAGATGGTTGAAATATGAAACTACAAGTACGATAAGTTCAGTGTGTATCGTGTCGCACTGTTATTGTATTTGAAACTGGGAGACATTTCCAGAGAGTCATTACGTTGACTGTTCATGAATCCCGGAAGTTTTCAAATAAATTTTGTTTTAAAAATAAAATATAATAAATAAAAATAAATTTGTTAATTTTCTTATTGAAATGGAAATGTTCATCCCTACGTTATTCGTTTTGAACTGATGTTTTTAATAGCATATATTCATCTCTCGTCTAGTATATTGATTATTAATATCGCTGGTTCAAGGATGCCTGTCACCCAAAGCAGATCAAATAGAAAATCACTGCAACTCTTAGTCTGAGAGAAATCTCGCAGACTTTTATTTTGATTGCCAAGGGATTACCTCTCTGACATTCCAAGCACGGCCATCACACATCGCCACAGACTCTCCACGAAACCTGGGATGGACGTGTTTATTGAAGCTAAATATCAGATGCGCGGCTGATTGTATACATCAATCAGATGGAGTGGCGTCAAAGAGGCTACTGAAGGTTGTCAACAAGTCTTGACGGGTAGCTACTGATAATAATAAATACTAGCCATCATGATGGTGTTATAAACAGTTCGTGTGGCCAGTGCAATATGGTTAACCATACTGTTGTTGTATTCGGACATTGATATGGATTTAACTATTGAATGAAATACTGTCACGTTCTTACATTTTAAACTACGGATGCATCTGGCCCCAAGATTACCAAACTTTTCTGGGTACATTTATGTGCTCGACTCACGTGATATGCTAAAAAACATGACGTTGTATGAACAATATTCTGAGTTGAGTATGAAATCGTACTCAGAAAAGTTTCGTAATATCGGGACCTGGTCTGCTTTTCACGAAAAGGTTGTACTGTGGTCCTGACTCCCGTTCCGCAGAACAATCGTAGCACCACGAGAGTCGTTACTCCTTTCTGCTAATGTATAGGAGTTACGACTATCGTAGTGCTATACGTAACGTGTTCTGTGGCATAAATCAGAGTATACGCCATACTTTTATCATAGAAAATAACGAAAATCTCGAATTAAGCCATGACTTCCGGTATGACCTCTATACGTAAAACACAAGTCAGGGTCTCGTACTTCAGAACGATCGTGGCTCTGATCATATGCGTTAAACTGACATTACGACTATTGTATCGCTACGATTGTTCTGTGTAACCGCCGCGCGGCCTGTTTTACTATTTCTGATTCCAGGTCCAACTAGAGATACCTGTGACGCACAGAGTGTCTACTGTGGCTATTTAAGGAATTAATTCTCTAAATCGGTTCTAATATTGGTGGAGTTCAATAAGTGTTCCCCGGCAAAAGACCTCGTGCAATTTAATTTGGCATCGATCTAACCTGATGAGTCGATAATCCGTTTAATATATTATTATGTTTTTGCTGTTAAGTTTACGCCGTAATGTGCTCCTATGACGAAACCCCGAAATTCCCCTTACAGATAAATTGCTCCGCCGTCTCCATAATGCTTCTAGGCGATAGATCTATAGCTGAATGCATATGGTGCGATAGACGTCTAGATTTCTGGACTACTAAATATGGAGTCTTACATACGGAAGCAGCTTAAAACGTATTCATGTATCAGGTCTTACGAAACATTGTGTGGGCATTTAACATGTTTGAGCTTATAAATAACCTCTGCAAAATACAATCTATAACGTTACCCGTGTGTAATGTATTAAATTAATACAGGATAGAGCATGTAAAGAGCCTTGCTTGAAGAAAGCATACTACATGTATGTTGGATGCGAATTCATTAATGTGTTATATTAGGCATATCTATATTGGTCAATATTTACATCGATGTCTCAATTGAAGCTTATTGATACGTACATCAAATAGCTGTGTCCTGCAACAATATTGTGCAGTCCTGTTTCAAAATTACCTAATAAAGTTCGTGCCAAATATAAGGTATTATGACTCTGGAGATAAAGATTATTTTATATAAACGGGTAATAGCGGTATTAGTACGAATACCTTCAACGAATACATGAACATAGTGAGAAGTTAGACAACAGTAAGTTACTAGTAATAGAAATTGCAACAAATGAATACTTCCAACGAATTCGCTCACTATCGGGATATTGAAGGACTTCTTTTACTTGATTACTAGACCATATATGAAATTACACATCATTATGAACACGAAAAGCCTCAAAAGGCGATTTTTTTAATATAAAATTGCAAGAGATTGCATTTGAAGTCATGTTTGAAAGCGAGACCTGGAAGAATAACGTCACCAGCCTCTTGTGAGTAATCTCTCCGTAGTCCGTGAGGTTTCTTGCCTCAGGAGAGTAATTAGGTTCTGTAACTCTTTGCTGCTAGTTCACTTCCGGTACATACGTCCTCGTCGGACAAGGTGACAAGATTTCTTGTTAACGTACATACTTTCAATTTATGTACATGTACTATCAAGCTAAGTGTTACAGCAATCAATCAGATAATGTGTTATGATTTGCGCAATGGTGGATCCTGGGAGTAGGGATTTAGGTGGTTTAGGCCTACCCTACCCCTACCCTCTCATCGAGCTGACAGTTGACAAGCAAAACAAACCACTTGCGATATATGGATCTTCTGCAGCCCCGACACCTCAGTTTTCAAAACCATCTGATATTTGGCACGTGTATGTTATGCATGTATGTGCGTGCCAATACGACAGGCGTTGCCAGTAGACTTCACCATAAATACGACAAGCGTCTGCCAGCAGACTTCGACATCGTCAACATCATCAATATAAAACCCCGTTGAGCTGTGATTTCCGTTCAACCAAGCCTTTACCATTATAGCTTAGGAACAACGTCTGCACGCACCTGTACGTCGGTTGAAGATCTGTCAATCAAAACATGTTTGTGCACACGGCAAAACGTGACCCTGTGTCTTCTTAGAATCCGTAACTCCGTAACCATCGATTTATTCATATTAGTAGCTGCAGATATTTGAATAGAAAAATGTTATTGGTATTTCAAATCTATTATGTGGAAGTGTGAGCTCATTTAAAACGTTTTTCACGATTACTAATGTATTACTTTTGCATGGATATTAAATAAATATTCTTAATACAATCATTCTAAAATGCATCTATCGGAAATAAAAGAAAATTGGTTGATTAAATACTCACCGCGAAGCATAATTTGAAATTGCAATCAAATATAATTTGACCAGTCCATATCGTGTAAATACTGTTATTTGAAATTGCAATTAAATATAATGCGACCATTCTATATTATGTAAATACTATTATTTGAAATTGCAATCAAATATAACGCGAACATCCTATATTGTTTAACCACTGTAATTCGTAGTCGCATTATTGACTTCCTCCTGGACTAAGAAGAAGCGTTTAATGAAGGTCATCCTATTCTCCGTACAACTCATTAGCAGTGTCAATACATACTTAATCTGTAAAAGTCACGGGCACAACATCAAGTAAGATCGGTGACATTTGTAATCTAATTCCCTAACGATTGTTCCTATCAATTGGCGTAAATGGGATGATTGTCATTAATCAATACAATCTTCGTGAATTATGTTAGACACAATCAAGAAATTTAACAACTCTCGAGTATGAACAATATGCGTGCATTTACAACGTTTAAAATATATGTTAATAACACTAATGAAATGTATCATTATTTGCTTCTCAGCAGTTCAAACAATAACATAAAATACTTTGCAGTAGAGCATACTCATTGATTTACTCATTAGCCTTCATGATATTGTCGCTATTTTCAGTGTGATGTTTATGTCTATGAAATTCTATAAACCAAATTCATATTTCAATCACTCAGGGCATTGACTTTTCATTCTTACCATGTGGAATATTATTCCAGTGCTCTCTATATATATAGAACTACTACCGTGTCTGATTGCACGTATTATATTATTTATTAAGAGTGTTTCCACCTAAATACTCAATTGACGTTAACGTTTCGTTCTGGGAAGGTCCCCAGTGTATACCAAGAGTCGAAAGCAATGTAACACAATTTACTTTGAAAATGGAACTCGATCTACGACTGATTGCTTTTAACAAATGAATGATTTCCTATTCAGTTGGAGGTGAACGGTGGGTCTACACTGGTCTAGACCCGCCAGAAAATCAGGGACATTAACAATCGATACGTTCAATTACCCCGTATCAAAGGCACCAATAGGTCGTGGACGGGTGTGTTTTATTGGCGTATGGGTCTTAATTCTGTGCGTGCGTGCGTGCGTGCGTGCGTGCGTGCGTGCGTGCGTGCGTGCGAGGGAGAGAGAGAGAGATAGAGAGAGAGATTTGTGTGAGGAATCCGGATAGAGAAAAACATATCTATGTCTACCAATTACACAGACAATTGTTCATTTAGTTCCTGAAGCAATTTTTAATATTTTATAGGATTGGAATACTATTTTTATATTTTGCATTGATATTTGTTGCTTTCAAGATTGTTCCACTTATACCACGGCTTGCATGTCATGTGAACACATTCCTTGGATGACCACCGGCTTGTTGCAATAGCTAATTGGAATTCCACGCCGTAGTTATGGATACCCTCACTCGCACATCATACTACTCCGAGTCTACCAGTGCTCGCGTTCCCAATTTAATGCTGTGCATCAACCAGGAAAACAACAAGTTCGATCTCTTACGGTCTTTTGGTATTATATGACCCCCGTGGCAGTCTGTATCTCGCCATCTCCCTAGGGAAGGTTAGAACTCAGAGCTTCGTTTGACTACGAACGCAGCAATCAATCCGAGTTAAATCACATTGCCTGGGCAAGACGATATCTCAGAGTCAATGCGTAAAGCTATTTTAGCTACAAGATGTTTGTGGTGCTTAGTAAAGCCATAATACCGGTTGGAACATCAAAAGCGAAAATAGACACCACGTAGCACTAAAGTTCAATCTTGGGAAGAGACGGTGGTAAAATATCGAACATCGTCTACTACAACAACCTCGATAGAATAATCACCTGCAACACGTTAGCTGGTGGACCAATTGTGTTTGATATGTGCCTTCTTGTAGTCATTTAACGTTCTCCTTGCTGTAGGCAACTGCATATGCCCTAGAGCAGTACCGTCTCTGTGCCTAATTAATCCAGCAGGGAGGGTACATTTTTTGAATTCTGTTTACCTTTTCAATAGGGCTGACTTAGCTGAATCTGGCGGGAAATCATTAACAAAGCTATTCCTGTGTTAGTTACAAAATGGTAGTTGTAGTGGCACCATATATGGCATAAGAGTTATCCATCCAAACTTCCGCTGCATCAACTTTTCTCATCAGTAGGACGCCAACACGAAAATGGACATTCCGTGACAGAATGAAAGCGGTAAATAACGGAAGATTCTGGAGTGTAATAGCGGCCGCACACTAGCGATTTCCGTCGGGTTTCGATCGCCTAGTGTGCGGTGCTCCTATTATCAAAACATGCTAGATAGTGTGCAATCGGCTGGCGAACAGTCGCCGACCAGTGCACACTTGCGATTTTCGTTCGGCCGACAAAACTTGGCGACGCGTCGGCAACGGAAATCGCTAGTGTGCGGCCAGCATTACGCGCTGTCAGGAGAACATGATGTACCATATTCGGTATATTTAGATATGAGCCTTGACTTACATTCACCTGACAGTATGTTCAGACAGCATTACACTCATCAAATGCTGAGTAACGTCTGTGATGAATGATGAATGAGGACTAATACAATGCAGCGTTGGAGTAAAGAAACAGGTTCACGGTTCACAGGTCAGAGTTCAAGGCATGCAGAGAATAAATTTGATTGACAACCGCTCCAGGCGACTAGCTGGTATTGATCGTACACACGAATAGATCGCGTAATTCAATTATGCAATGGCTGCAGTCCACCCAAGACACAACACAATCTGAACTCCATGTACTGATCCGCTAATGAACAACTCCAGCTTACAATTCCCTGTAAACATATAGGATATACAATACATGTATAGGCCTACACATAAAAATACACAAATGCAATATAATATATATCCAATGTACGCAAACTAATATGCACGACGGCTATTTACAACAGTTTGCAGTATGTACAGTGGCTATCATGCCGCGACACTCTCAGACTCGGTATCTGCTCAAAGAGTTACGGCATTTAATAAGTGTCAGTTTTATACGGTATACACATTGTAATGCTACGTGCCCACTTACACGATGTGAGCTACGATGTATCACGATGTCATAGTTCTTCATTAGTTCGCAACGTACTCGTGGTACTTCGCAACGTACTCGTGGTATTTCGCAACGTGCTCGTGGTACTTCGTGAGAGACCGTAGATGGGAAAAAAGGTTTTGAACAAGCACAACACGATTATGACACGTGCTGAACACGAAGTCATACTGTGACATACAATAACTGCAAACAGATTGAACATGCTGAACTTTATTGTAGTGATCGTATAATGTCACAGTGTGAAGGCAACCGGAGATACTCTAAGGAGGGTTTACTACCGTAGGTAACAATACCAACTATAGTTTGGCATGATATGCATTGACACCCCTATTTCATGAGGTATGGGTGTCAATGCATTAAATGCCAAACTATAGAGCGGTCTGACACCCTAGTAGGCTTTGTTCTAGCCAGCCCCAATAGTAATAGTCCCCACGAGATTTTAAGGTATTTTACTGTTGCTTCATTTGGTGCGAGATAGCAATATATTTTACGTCCGCTTGTTTGTCTTGATGGATTCCACAGTACATGTAGTTCCATTTATTCGACAATTAATTCAACAATGTATTACTTGTGGGCCTATCTCCATGGTCGAACACTATTTAAGTTATAATAATATGCTTACATATGTAGTACCAATTATATCCAAGGCAGTGGAGTTTGCGAAACTTTGGAAAATAAACGACATTGCGAATATCTCGGAAGATTCGGAATCTCTCGTAAAATCGCCAGGACCAGGGTATCCTATCACGAAACTCTCTTGTGCTAATACACTGCACAACTGGTGGATAAGCGAGATGTGAAAGGATACCCAGTCTTGTAGAGATAGCGCTTCAAGCATTGTACTACTAGACTACCCATAGTCTATTTCTGCTGGAAATTGGGTATGTCTGCTAAGATAACTATGGCAGCTATTATTTTATGCAGAGGGGCGACGTTCGAAAGAATGAACAGACAAGTAGGCTGAATTTGCACGTGCGGGTATATGTAGCTGCAGAGCTACAGTTCTGCAGCTAGGGTATATGAAGAAGAGCATCAGCAGGGGCGGATTCAAGGGGGGGCTCACCCGGCTTGCGCG